>PVJC01005033.1:0-38450 GCA_004026665.1 Murina feae
TGGGAGGAGGGGAGCTATGGGGGGAAAAAGAGGAACAACTGTAATAATCTGAACAATAAAGATTAAAAAAAAGCCTACTCTGCCCTTACTGGTTTGGCTCAGTGGATAAAGCATCGACCTGTGGACTCAAGCGTCCCAGGTTCAATTCCGGTCAAGGGCATGTACCTTGGTTGCGGGCACATCCCCAGTGGGGAGGTGTGCAGGAGGCAGCTGATCGATGTTTCTCTCTCATCGATGTTTCTAACTCTCTATCCCTCTCTCTTCCTATCTGTGAAAAATCAATAAAATATATTTTTTAAAAATGCGTACTGTATTAGAGAAAGTTGTGAATAAAAAAGTCAAGGCATAACAATGTTCCCACATTCTTCCCATGCAATTGGCGTGTTAGTATGTTTTAACTATCTACTCTTGATTAATACTTCAAGCTACTGAAAAACTCTTCAAGATGTCTGTCCTTAAAATTTAGCTGCAAGTCAAACAAATAATTTTTTCAGAAACAGTTTTTACTTGCAACAATTCTGGCAATCCAGAAGCACATTTCACCGTTACAATACACATCATGTACAAATTATGTTTTGACAAGCCTGCAATTTATAGACAAAAGTAACATTTAGAAATACATGTAAATTGTCCCAAACTAAAGCTATACTTAAATTTTCTATTATGAAAAATTTCAATATATACAAAGGTAAGAGAAAATAATTAGACACCCATAAACCCATCATCCAAAATCTACATTTATCAGGAATTTCCCACAACTGCTTTATCTGTACTCTCTTCCTGCCCCTTGTCTTCTATTACCCCCATCCCTTCTTCCCTTTCCGCTATCCTGAATTATTTTAAAGCAAACCCCAGACATTCCAGTATTTCATTTTAAAGAAATACTTCTATTTTATTCTAAAATCTATCATAAGCTAGATTCTAATTGATTTTTTTTCAAGCACTGATACCTATGAGTCACTTAAATCCCAAAGGGCACCCAAGCCTGTGTCATTTCCTGGAGGAATATCCAATACCCATTTTAAGTAAAGTTTCCTTTCATTTTTTTTGTACTTTATATAGATAAAAAAGATATGATCTCAAAGCAATGGCTATCTAAAAATAAGTTAGTAACTTTTCCAACAAAAGAAACATTCAACCCAATTTAGTCAGATTGAAGTCATTCTTTAAATTCTTGCCAGACAAGAATTTTGTAGATATTTAATGTACGTCTTAATGACATCTTAAAAGCCCCTTTGCTTGTGGTGAAGAATACTATTTCAAACCCAAAGATAACAAATACTATACTACTCCTTCCTCCATCTTTACAAATTTAAGGTGTATTAATTGCTTCACTTGAAATAGTGCACCATCCTTTCAACAAGGTCTAATCCTTTCCATAGTTCCTAAATAAATCTTGACACTTTCCAAAAATATCCAAAGGTATCTGCTGCTGATGAAATTAATTAATCTTCACACCTGAGGGGTATTTCCATTTTCCTTTCCTTAGAAAATTAACATTGAAGTGAAGGGCAACACACACACACACACACACACACACACACACACACACACACCACAAGGCAGGATCAGACTAGTTAACATGCTCAGACCAAATATTATGATGTATCACTCAGAAATCACTAGAGATACAATTTCAGCTTAGCCTTTGAGCTAAGTTGAGAGCTCATCTGTTAGTCACTGAAAGTACCTTCTACAGTGCTATGTACGCTGCTTCTATGGTTCTCAAATATAGCACTTGTTAATTGAAAACTAGATTATTTTATGTCATATTCCACTTTTTACTTCATATAGGTATACTAAGTACAACCACTCTGAGACATTACTCTTAACTCAGACTCAGGATTTCTATAGCTAGCCATATTGAAATAAGGAGAAATAAAACTTATAGGGTCACCATGTAACGGAAAACCCTGGTGATTCTGTAAACATCAAAATCACTTATCACTACTATGTTATAAAATAACACCACCAAAATGTCACCACCAATGGTTTTCATTTTTTTGGGGGAAGTATAAATAAACATTATGACAACTGTTTGTCAGAAGTCATTTTGTAAGAGTAGATAGAATACTAGTCTAATCAGGACATCTTGTCATGACAGCTACCCCATCTTCTATTGCACAGAATACAGAAAAACCATTTAACCATTTAACAGGAACCGACGACATTTAAAATCCCCTCCTCCCCAATACAGAGTAATAGTTTCTGTCACTTAAACCTTTTGGTCATCTAACTTGATAGATATGGCTGTATGATTAGGATATCAAAACCAAGTCTTAAAAAGTACTAAGTTGCTAAAATGGTCCCCCAAATAAAGCAAAGACAACAAATAGAGAACAGGTTAGTTTCTAAACTTCAAAAATGTCTTACATTTGATTCAACTTGAATAAATAAGATTCAGAAAGTGTCTCCAAATGTTTAACTACCAAAACACATAAGAAGAATTTTTCAAACTTCGTGAAGTAAATTTCTGCTTAAGTATTCAGTAACCTAAAAGTTAGAGCCCAACGAAGTAATATTAAAATAGTTACCCTTCTGGGAGGACGAGAGCAAACCTGTTTCTTTCTCGCAGCACTAGTAGAAGGAACCTCCCACGCTCAGAACGCCAATCTGGAAACCCAACATTCTTCTTACAATTGCAAGTCATAACACTTCCTGCTTGGAAAAGAGAACACCCTGACAAAAGAATGATATAATACTTACGAATCCCCTTCCTGTCGGCCTCACAGTATTTTTTTTTTTTGCCACGTATTAATGTAGTCTAACTTCACAGCATTTAGAGAAACACTAATTTTTTTTTCATTCCAGCACCACTGAAATCATGCAAGAACACCAGGGAATTTAAAGTTGGTTCAGGTCAAATAGCTACAACCCACATACCTATTTAGAGTCTGAACGTTAGCCAAGTGACCTGCTTATTTTAGAAGACATGGAAGGAACTAGCTTCTCTCCAGTGCGCAAGTCACTACACCTTAGTAAAGTGCATTACTTAGAAAGGCAAACTAACTCTCTCAGACCACTTATGTTCTCTATTATTCATTTTGATCCCGACTTATTCCTATCTTCATGCAACATTTACCTTCCATGAGCTAGGTGTGGCAGCATTTATTGTATCTATTACACTTGTTTTCTGTTGAAATGTAAGCTGTTAAGTTTAGGAACCCTATTTTCTTTTTTTAATAAACATATATTTTTATTAATTTCAGAGAGGAAGGGAGGGAGAGAGAGAAAAACATCAATGATGAGAGAGAATCATTGATCGGCTGCCTCCTGCACGCCCCCTACTAGGGATTAAGCCTGCAACCCGGGCATGCGCCCTAATGGGGAACCAACTGTGACCTCCTGCTTCAGAGGTCCATCACACTGGCCGGGCAGGAACTCTGTTTTCTACCAGCATCGCATATAGGAACTAAGCTCTAGAGTCAGATTGGGTTAAAGTGATTTAACATTTAGATCATAGCCTGCCACAAGGTAAGCATTTGACATATGGTCACTGCTATTCTTATTATTGAAATTTGCTTTTTAAATGTATCTAATCAGTTAATTGCGAAATTTTGTGGGGAGTGCCCTTCATTGGAGAGAACAGAAAATCAACAGGAGTGATATACGAGGCTCAGGAGACTATGTATAATACTGAATATCATTCAAAGGGAAATGTAGTGTAATGGGAGTGTCAGGGTCCTTGGACTCTGACAAATTTGAAGTCTGTGTGATTGTGGACAAATTATTTAGCGTCTCTGAGTCCCATGTTCATATCCATAAACATGGAGCTAATTCACAGGGTTGCTCTGATGATTAGATGAGATGATACCAGTATGTAAGAGCATCTGGCTCCAGCAAGGTGCTCAGCAAGTGGCAGCCACGATTCTAATCTGCTTGGATAGAACACTCATAACATCATCTGCTCTGTCTTCCTAATAGGAATGAAAGGGAGATAATAGCTACTCCAGCCCTCTATGAATAATATAAAATAAACACAGGGAAGCATTTTATGATAATATATTGAATTTCCAGAATAAAGAGGCAACTCACACTGCACTCGCTTGTAAAAAGGCTCGAGACCGTCCAGGTCAGGAGGCAGAGTGTTCTCCGGCCCTCATCATTAACCGCCGTTAGCAGACACTGGGGCTACATTTTATCTCCTTAATAGGAGCACTTTAATTTATTTCATCAACCACAAAAACCTCATAAAATATTAAAAGGCAACACAATGCAGAACGGAAGGAATACAGCGGCAGGAGCCAGACAACGTGTTTTTTCCATGTTGCTGTTGCTGACTCACTCTCTGTGTGAAGGCCTCACTTTCCAAAGTCTCAGTTTCACCATTTGTGAAACAAGCCCAGCACTGACTGTGGCCTGTCAGGGGACAGAGGAGGCAGTAAGTGACTCTGAAGCACTCTGAGCTATCTGGAAGGATGTGTATGTATGCACATCATATATTTTCCAGAGAACACTGGGGCACAGGCAATTGCCTCAGGTAAGAAGACGGTATCAGCGTTAGACCAGACATGTGGGATTTTTCCCAGCCTTACTTTTTCTTCAGCCACACTTGTCACTTCAAACCACTTAGATGGGTCTGTCCCAAGTGCTGTTAACTTCTTCAATGATAGGGCTACCTAGAAATGGCTTCCTTGACTTTCCCTTTCCTGGTCATCTGGAATGTATAGGCTTTCTAGCTTTCTGAACTCGAAGGCTAATCTTTGATCACAGCAAAATCTGTCAACACCAAAGTGGCTGATTTTAAAATCTGTTCACCGTAACATAAGAGATTTCATTTAAACTCCAAAATATTGTGGTCAGAATTCTGGGAATGGCGACTCCCTTCAAAAATGCATAGCTTCTAATTATTAACCACTACAACATTTCCTAAAAGACTGTTCTATCACTTTGGTAGTTCAACCAGTTTCCATCTGTGGCCCATTTTGTAACCTTCTAAATGTTTCACTCATCACCGGAGGTACATGTGGTGTGCGGGGTCGGGGGGTAGTATTTGTGTATGTGCATGTGTGAAACTCTGTGTATGAACAGAATTCCTATTTTTACTATGGGTAATGAAAATTGGTTTGGGAATAGAAGATGGTGGCAAGGGTTGTGTGATACATTTCAATTTTTACACGCAGGCCACAAAATGAAAACAACTTTTACATTGCACTTCAAATTCATCATGATGAATGCTCAAGAATGCCAACAGAAGCAAACCCATCTTTTATCTGTACACCTCTCTCTCTCTCTCTCTCTCTCTCTCTCTCTCTCTCTCTCCTCACACACACACATGCACCTGTGAACACACACCGCTCTCAGGGTGGGGAGGAAGGAGAGAGGCACACCCTGTGCTGCATGAGTTTCATAGACACATAAGTGTAATATACAGTTAGAACACAAGATCTAGATATAGTATTCTTAATGACTCTTCCAACTTTCATTCAAACGTCATGCTCCCCACCACACCCAGTACCGGGTATAGTCTTTCCATGTGTGACAAGTACAGTGGAGGCCTCGCCCACGTGCTTAATGACACACCTCAACAACATTGATCTATTGTCCTTTAATGAAACAGGATTTTACCCATCTTCATGATTTATAAAGCAAACAAATAGGTAACACCCACAGTGAGTAAAGCACTGAAGCAAAGGGTTCTAACATACAACTGGTACTGAATTACATGCAGGAAATAACTACTGTAATTTTGGACTATCCTGGAAAGTTTAGGAAATTTATAGCAGAAACAGTATTGGAAACACAGACTCTTTGTTGCATGGATGTGGCAGTTTTAACAATCAAGTAGATCTGGTTTATGTAATTTTTTTCCATTTTGGGGGGAGAGGCAAGCCATAAGCTATACTAATTTCAATATTCCAAGGGATGGCTCCCCAGTAAGTCTCTATTAGCTCTGTATTTGTGTAATAAGTACTCAAATCTATCAAAATTTTAGAATAGAATGCCTTACTATATATTAAATTATACCTTATCCTAATCATTAGAACAAAAGACTGAAATAGATGGTAGGTTGAAGTAAGAGTTCTTCAAAAATTATCAACTGAACTATATATGTGGCAAGGAACTTGGTTTAAAAGACATCTGTAGTGACTATAGCTGACAATACTAAATTGTGTGTTTGAAAGTTGCTCAGAGAGTAGATCTTAAAAGTTCTCATCACAAGGAAAAAAATTGTAACTGCATGAGGTGGTGGATGTTAACTATATTTATTTGTGGTGATCACTTAACAATATATAAAAATATCAAATAATGTTGTATACCTTAAACTAATACAAGGTTATATGTCAATTATATCTCAATGAAATTGGGTAAAAGACATCTGTGTTCTGTTCATAGCTAATAAAATAATACAAAGGAATAACTTATATGCTGTATATCATTTTAAAAAAAGGATAGGAAAGAAAATAGGAAAGGACCAAAAGCAAAAATAAAACACCAACTAACAGCACTTTCTAAATTTTTTGGCCTCAGGACCTGAAGACTCCAAAGAGTTTTTTTGATATGTGCGTTAGATCTATCAATGTAACATCATATTAGAAATCACAACTAGGAAATTGTAAAGATACTTACTTTAAAACAAAAATTAACCCAATACATTAATATACATTACATTTAAAAATAAAACAAGAGTATAATGTGGTATATTGTTTATTGTTTAACTTAATACAATAACAGCAGGATTTTAATATGTATTTCTTCATTCTATCTACTATAATATGTTGCTTGGTTCAAGTATATGAAGAAAATATGGTCTCCCACTAGCATGTTGTTGAAAAAGGAACTATTTTAAAAGCCTTTTCAGATAATTATGGGTATTCTTTGTTATACTATGTCAAAACCCAAGAAGTGGAAGTTTATTTAATGTTAGTTGCAATGTGGTACCAAGTAATGAAATTTTCATTCTCTGTTGCATAAAAATCCATTGATCTACCTTGCACTCCTGCTTGAAAAGGGACCTTTTCCTCCTGCTTGATTTTGTAACATCATGCACTGTTTGACTAATGCAGATCTTCCAAATGTCATCACCCTTCTTTTTACAGCATCGAATAAATCACTTTCATTAAAAACACCATGGATCTCATTAGAAAAGTTTAAGTATTGACACCTGGTGGCTGACGCAAGTTGCGAAAATTTGAAATTTTCCTTGAAAGCTCAAAGTTTATCACTGGCAACAAATACTGTTTTTTCTCACAGTGACAGGCACTTGCTTCATTTTTGATAAAATATATGTCATACATTCAGGTCTGAATAATTAATGTATCATTTAATCTTTTAAGTAAAAAAGGCTTTATATTTTTAAAAATGCAGCTAGTTGCATAAGTGCTTTTCCTCAAAACAGCCATTATACATCCATGTGCAGCAGAAATGCTTTTAATGTACTTCTCATTTCATCACACAGAATGTATCCTGCTTGATCAAGAACATTCGTAAATGAAACCCATTTTGTAAGGTCTTTTTCTAAAAGGGAGGGTAAGGTGTTGAGTACAATGACTACTAATACAGTGTGGTGCCACTCCCTTGCATGGTGAGGCGCCA
The DNA here is from genome assembly GCA_004026665.1 of Murina feae. Classification (NCBI taxonomy): domain Eukaryota; kingdom Metazoa; phylum Chordata; class Mammalia; order Chiroptera; family Vespertilionidae; genus Murina; species Murina feae. Next base: position 7,537 of record PVJC01005033.1, read on the forward strand.
GCAGTTTTAATCACCATTGCAAATGTTAACACAGTGAAAAATCAAGTAACATTTGCGTGTTATTATGCAAGTAATTTTGACTGCCAATGGCCCATATGCCACATTCTTTTTGAGAACTGGTGCTCAGTACAGTGATATATATGATGGAGTCATTTGCTTTTAGAGAGACAAAAAACATAAGGATATAGGGTTTAACAAATTTCAAAACTGAGAATACAATTACTAGAATAGGTTTTCAAGGGGCTGAGTGTGCCTGTGTCCATATATATATATATATATATATATATATATATATATATATAATCGGTTCCTTAAAATGGGTATAATGCCTCCACTATGAACATCCTACAGGTGCTTACTTATATTATTGCAAAGCATAGCTTGAGTCAACTGAATTGGAAATCATTGCAATGCAATCTTAAGAAAAAAGGGGAATGGTATGAAAAGAAAATACAAAAAGGAAACTTAAAACATAAGAATTGAGACCGGTTTTCCTCTGTAAAAGGAAACGAATAAGAGATGTGAGCAAATATGGGCATGACCACATCAGTTTTCCACCACAGCCCATCGTCTCATTTCACTTCAGGACAGGAACCATCATGTCATCTCCTTTGAGTCACACAGGCAAAAATAACTGAGCAGAACATTCATTTTCCACAGTGAACATTAAATACATTAAGTATTCTATAATTCTTCAAATGACAGAAGACATTTACAAGTGCCATACTTTAACATTATTTCCAGAGCTAGTACAGCCTTTCAACATCATCCCTGCCCCAAATTAAGCCCGGCTAAAGACTAAGCCCACAAGTTAAACTTGTAACATTCATCAGTTACTTAAAGACTCTAATGATAACACTGATCACTGATAAAAAAAAAGTGAGAATCAAAATCAAACTGTAATCAAAAACTAAAATTAAAAAAATCAAATGTTTAATTATTGGCTTCTAGCTTATTGCCATATATTCCAAACAAATTGTCAAATTTTCTCTATTCAAACTTCAGGTAAAATGTGAAACAGTTCTTAAAACTCATTTAACTCCATCACTCGTTAAAAGCTGAGTGATACCATTAAATGATTTTAAATTGCTCTGTCTTATTATTTATATTTATTAAGCTCTACAAAGGCAATGATTTGTTTGCTTTGTTCACCAATCTATCTGAAGCATCTAGAACAGTGCCTGGCACAGAGTAGACAGTAAGTATCTGTTAAATGAATACATGGTAATGACATTGCATTCTAAAGGATTTAACTCACTGTTATTTCCTATAGTTGTTTATTACATAATCAAGAGCAAACTTAGCACTTTTAATGCAAATAAAATAGAAAAGGCATTTACTCTAGTACCACTGAATAACTTTACAAAATAGGATGATTTCTGAGAGCTAATCTGGCCAATGATAGGTTACATCTTTCTAGTGGCACCAAATCCATAATATTTGGCCGTGAAAGTGATTTTTACAACTTCTTCACTTTTAGAAAATAAAAGTGCAGAGAAAAGAAGTGGGGTGGAAAATATAAAGAACTTCGAAATTTATTGAGCTTTCCTCAAACTTGCCACACACAAAAAGCAAGAAAAATCTCACTTAGTTGTCAAGATATCACTGTTTTACCTTTCTAAACTTTCAAACGATTGCTTTTTGAGCTCATAAGGAATAACCAAACCTTCAAAAGAAAAGAGCCGCTTTAGCATTTCCTGCCTGCCTGCCCTAGTCCAAAATTAACCTTGTCAGTTCCTAAGAAGATATATAAAACCACTTAAATGACTAATTCAGATGAAGTAGTAACATGAAACCATAGTTTATAAGACGCTGGTTTCTACTTGTTACCAGATGTTGCCATCACTTCAAAGTGTTAAATGCATTCATGAAGAGGTTCAGATATGTTTGCATGTGAAATATTTTACTTCCGCTGTTACTGTGGTGACATGTTCCCAGAAAAAAATTGTTGCCTCATTGTCTAATAAAACATACTTAAGATTGCCAATAGTCACTTCAAGAACCACCAGTACTCTGTTAGTCTAATTCTTCCATGTAACTCTTGCAAACACACATATATATGCTTTCAAAACACAACACAAATTAATTCCATTTCATTTCATTGGGAGTTTGTCATGAACAGTCCACTTGAAGTTCTAGCAGAAAAATTCAAATTTGTGTGTGTGAATACTTTTTAAAAAATATATATTTTATTGATTTTTTACAGAGAGGAAGGGAGAGGGATAGAGAGTGAAAAACATCGATGAGAGAGAAACATTGATCAGCTGCCTCCTGCACACCCCCAAATGGGGATGTGGCTGCAACCAAGGTACATGCCCTTGACCGGAATCGAACCCGGGACCCTCCAGTCCACAGGCCGACACTCTTTCCACTGAGCCAAACCAGTCAAGGCTGTGTGAATACTTTTTGAATTTTTTTTTTTTTTTTAGACAAGTAAACAGTAACCATCTTTACATGGTTTAGGGTTCCTTTGCCAGTATAATTCCACATTGCAATGTTTTCTACTTCTACCCATTCTTCTCTGGTCTTTGGTTATGTTGTCATTAAGATTTTATTAGTTTAATTTAAATGTTTTTAATCTCCAGAGATAATTTAATTCAACAACAATGGTTGCTATTTTCTACACATAATGGTCATTGTTAAGTTTGGCCCAACACAGAATACTGAACACAATGTAAATTTATCCTTAAGACTTGCAGCAAAAATAACATAGGGTCATAAAGTGTAATATCCCCTTTCCATTCAAACAATAATACCCACATGGTGAGATATGATGCCTATGTGATCAGATGAAGTGAGGTGAATGACATAGGCATTGTGACACAGTGTTTGGCTACTTACTATAAAGGTTACTTGAACACAAGCACTGTGATACTGTGACAGTTGATCTGATAACTGAGATGGCTACTAAGTGACTGGCAGGTGGGGAGCATATATGGCATGGATATGCTGGAATGATTCACGTCCCCCAGTAGGATGGAGTGGGATAGTATGAGCTTTCATCATGCTACTCAGAATGGTGCACAATTTAAAACGTATGAACTGCTTATTTACAAAAATTTCCACTTAATATTTTCACATTGCGATTGAGCACGGTAACTGAAACCATGGAAAGTGAAACCACAGACGGAGGGGGGTACAGTGCAGCTAATACCGGGTACTGTGCAGCTAATAAAGTCTCATTATAATTAATCCTGCCAAAAGTCAAATGGCTTTTGTGGCCTTCACTTACTAAAAATCACACTATTAGCAAAAAGTCATTCATGCAAGAGTAACTTCTTACCTTTCCCAGTTTATCCCTCTCCTTGGTACTGTGCTATCTCAGAAATGGGCTAAAGCCAGTAGCAAGATTCTTTTGATGAGGTAGGATGTCCTAGACTCACTGGCTCTAAGACTTCACTGATTTAGAGAATGAGCTTTCAAAAGTTTCTCAGAGACCATGCCAGAACCGGTTTGGCTCAGTGGATAAAGTGTCGGCCTGCGGAATGAAAGGTCCTGGGTTCGATTCTGTCAAGGGCATGTACCTTGGTTGTAGGCACAACCCCAGTAGGGAGTGTGCAGGAGGCAGCTGATCCATGTTTCTCTCTCACTGATGTTTCTAACTCTCTATCCCTCTCCCTTCCTCTCTGTAAAAAATCAATAAAATATATATTAAAAAAATGTTTCTCAGAGACCAAATAAAAATAAAAAATACAGATAATTTGTATGTGAAACAAGAAATGGAGATATGTTTATGATACAGGGGTGGGCAAAAGTAGGCTTATAGTTGTGAGAACAAGAGTCAGAGTTTATTCTTGTATTATTGTCCATATAAGACAGAGTTTATTCTTGTATTATTTGTTATTGTATTATTTTCCAGAAGAACAACTGTAAACCTACTTTTGCCCGCCCCTGTATTGCTTTCCTCCTTAAATTACACTTTTTTTTTCAGTCACCGGATACATACCTGTACATTTGCTACAGCTGTGATTATTACCTAAACAAAGTTAGGAGTAGATGGAGATGAAAAACATTGCTGATAATAGTGGTAGTGAATTTCACTGTAATGATTATACTAAAACTATGAACCATATGCTGTAACTTAGGGAAGTTTTCATTATTGAGAACTAATTCTGTCAATTGTATTTAATGTAGTACAACTGCACTGTGATTTTCAAATTTCTGTTTCCTAAGTCTAACTACTTAATACCATATTCCCAATGTTATAGGCCACCAGTGATATACAAGGTGGGACAAAAGTAGTACTCTAAAGACTTTATCCTTGTATTATTATTTATTATACTAGAGGCCCGGTGCACAAAAATTTGTGCACCCGGGGTAGGGGGGATTCCCTCTGCCCGGCCTGTGCCCTCTCGCAGTCTGGGACCTGGGGCATCAGAACTAAGCTGGCAGTCAGACATCCCAGGAGCTCTCAGGGGATGCTCACTTGCCAGCTGGGAGCAGGCCTAAGCTGCAGTTGGTATCCTTAGTGCTGCTGAGGAAGCTGGAGAGTCTTCTACCACCATCACTGTACTGACAGCCGGCAGCCTGGCTTGTGGCTGAGCAGAGCTCCCCCTGTGGGAGCGCACTGACGACCAGGGGGCAGCTCCTACATTGAACATCTGCCCCCTGGTGGTCAGTATGTGTCATAGTGACCAGTCATTCCCAGTCGTTTTGCTGTTAGGGTCAATTTGCCTAATGCCATTTATTATATAAGATAGAGGCCTAGTGCATGGGTGGGGGCCAGCTGGTTAGCCCTGAAGGGTATCCAGGATCAGGGTAGGGTCCCTTCTTAGCTAGCCTGGGTGAGGGGCTGAGGACAGTTTTCAGGCTCGCCACACCCCCTTCAGGGAGTGGGGTATTGCTGGGGTGCCTGGCCAACCTGGGTGAGTGGCTGATGGCTGTTTGCAGGCTGGCCAAGCAGTGGAGACCCTCACCCCATGAGGGTGTGGCCATCCTGGGTGAAGGGTTTATGGCTGTTTGCAGGCTGGCCACAGCCCCCAGCAACCCAAGCTCCCAGTGAGGCTGGCTGGAAGCAGCTTTATCTGGTATTTATTTATCTTCTACAATTCAAACTTTGTTGCCTTGAGCAGAGGCCACAGCCAGCCAGGGCAGGCGGGAAGATTGGCTTCCTCCATCACTGAGGCAACCATGCCTCCTGCTTGCTCCAGCTCCATGGCTGCCGGCTTCCATCTTGGTTAAGTTAATTTGCATATAATTGCTTTGATTGGCTGGTGGGCATGCCTTGGGGTGTAGTGGAGTGACACCAATTTGCATGTTTCTCTTTTATTAATGTAGATCATTTTCCATACAAATAGCTGTAAACTTACTTTTGCCTCACTCTATACTTTATTAAAGAAATAAAAGCTAATTTATAATATAAACAAGATAGGAAAAAGAGCCAAAATGTATTTTTTGGTGTCTTAATGCTGAATCATTAAACAGTTCCTTTTGCCATTTTTTTTTACAGTTAAGAGTCTCCCAGAGTATTTTTGAAATTAAGAGCTTCATCAGATACTTTAAAAAATATATTTTTAGTGATTTTAGAGAGGAAGTGAGAGGGGGAGAATCAGTGATTGGCCACCTCCTGCACATGCCCCACACTGGGGATTGAGCCTGCAACCCAGAAACATGCCCTGATCAGGAATCGAAACGTTATTTGGTTCATAGGTCAATGCTCAACCACTGAGCCATGATGGCTGGACCAGATTCTTTTTGCTATTTTAAAAATGTTATTTTGCATAATCAAAGCATGAGAATATACCAAAGTTGTAGTTTAAAAACTTTGATCTACTGTTCATTAATAACAAATGCATCCCAAACGCCAGTGCCCTAAATCCCAATGCTAGTGGCATATTATTATTTTGCTATTTGGGAAAATGCATGTGTTTGAGACAACAGAAGAGGTAACCATATTTTCCTTAAGACAGAACAATAAGTTTAGGATTCTTGTAAATAGAAATGTAATGGGTGGTCTTAGAAACATTCTGGAAGTGAAACTTCTAGAAATTTCAAGTGACAGATGAATAATTTAGAACTTGAAAGTTCTATACTTAAATTAAGAATGTGTCATTCTTTTGGAGGGAAAAACTTCAAGTTTGGCAATTGAAAAAGACATCAAAGTTGTATCTGAAGAGAAACAATCAGTTAATATTTGTTCAATTTAAAAATCATAAAAATAGGCACAACTTTAGAAAATATGACCTACCATGAGGCAATAGAAGAAATGAAATTGTCTTCCTTAATGGAATTACCATATTAACTTAATAAATATTATATATGCAATCTCAAAATTCTTATTAATACAACTCCAATCAAGATCTTGGCACAATTTTAGTAATCATAGATCATTTTATGTGGGGAAAAAACAGATCCTAGGACAGGTAAAATATATTGAAAAATAAATTGGGTGGAATCAGTCACTTGTAGCTACAGCAATCAAGACAGCATGGGTCCAGCTGGTTTGGCTCAGTGGTTGAACTTCCACCTGTGAATCAAGAGGTAACCAATTTGGCCCTAACCGGTTTGGCTCAGTGGATAGAGCGTTGGCCTGCGGAGAAAGGTCCCAGGTTCAATTCCGGTCAAGGGCATGTACCTTGGTTGCGGGCACATCTCCAGTGGGAGGTGTGCAGGAGGCAGCTGATCGATGTTTCTCTCTCATCGATGTTTCTAGCTCTCTGTCCCTCTCCCTTCCTCTCTGTAAGAAATCAATAAAATATAATTTAAAAAAAGAGGTAACCAATTTGATTCCCAGTCAGGGCACATGCAGGGTCATGGACTCCATTCCTAGTAGGGGGCATGCAGGAGGCAGCCAATTGATATGTTTCTCTCTCATCAATGTTTTTCTCTATCCCTCTCCCTTCCTCTATCTCTAAAAATCAATAAAAACATATTCTATATTAAAAAAGACAGTATGATATTGGCAGAGCAATAGACACAGAACAATAGAACAAATCGGAGAAGCCAGAAATAGACCTACACATTTATGCTCAACTGCTTTTTGACAAGGATGCAAAAGAACAGTAGTGGAGGAATGGTGCTGAAACAATTGGACAACTACAAAGAAAAAAATAATGCTGACCTAAACCTCATACCTTTACACAAAATGAACTAAAAAATAGGTCACAATGTGAAACGTTAACACCATAAAACTTGAGAAGAACTTTTTGAGAAATTCTTCAGGAACCAGGTTTGGTAAAGAAGTGATAGACACAACACTAAAAAGACAATCTATAAAAGGAAATACTAATAAATTGTGCCTCATCAAAATAAATGTTTTGTTCTGTAAAAGAGCTTGTTCAGAGGATCAAAAGATAAGCTACAGAGTAGAAGAAAATAGTTGCATACCACATATCTGACAAAAGATTATCTACAATAAAGGATGTTCAACATCATTAGGCATTGGAAATGCAAAATGAAACTAAAATGACATATCACTACCCACCTATCAGATTGGTTAAAAAGACAAAACAATAACAATACAAATGCTGACAAGGATGAAGAAAAGACTGTGTACTACTCCTACATTGCTGGTGGGAAATGAAACGGTATAGTCAGTGTGGAAAAAACAGTTTGACAATTTCTTGTAAAACTAAACATGAAACTTGTATACACTCAGGAATTGCACTCTTCTGGCATTAATCTCAGAGAAACAAAAACTAACAGTCACACAAAAACCTGTACACAAATGTTTATAGCAGCTTTATTTTTAATAGCCTAAACTGGAAATGGCCCAGGTATCCTTCAATGGGTGAATGGTCAAATAAACGGTGGTATATCTACCATATGGAATACTACTCAGCATTAAAGTCGAAAAAGGTATTGATATACACCAAGCATGTCAAACTCAAAGGCTAAAATGGGCCAAATAAACAAGGTTTAAGTTTATGTGGGCTGCAAAAAAACAAAAGCTTCAATTTTCATAGAAACATAGGTTTATTTCAATAGAGACATGCTGAATACAAAGGGCTGAAATAAATGAGTTATCGTTAACATAAAACAGAACATTTTAATAAAAATTAATAGTTTTCTTGAACATTAACTTACCAGACACTGAGTAACTGCACAAATTAATAAGCGTAATGCAAATAAACCTATTCTTCTTGTTCTCCAAAGCGATATATCTCCTGTTGTGCACACCAAACAAGTCAGTCCAAGACTGATGATGTGGCCATCGGCTGCTAAAATATTCACTGCTAGTGTTAGTGGAGAGAAATGATGCATCTGTGCATAAGGCACGTAAGGGAAATAAATATAACATGATTACAGTAATCAGTCATTAGCAAAATTTGTAGTTTGCTATTAATAATCTGTAATAATGAAAGTGTAATATGCTCCAAATGCCCTTCCAGACACCATTCTGGACATCATTCTGGATGAAGCTACAGCAGCAGGGGCCAAGGCAGAGGTGGTTAGGGGCTATCAGGCAGGCAGGCGAGTGGTTAGGGGTGATCCCTGTGGGACGGGGCCTAAGCTGGCAGTTGGAGATCCCCTGAGGGGTCTCCAATTGTGAAAGGGTGCAGGCTGGGCTGAGGGATCCCCCCACATGCACAAATTTCGTGCACCCAGCCTCTAGCTATGCGTAATAGGACATTGAAACAATTAAGTTACAAAATTTTTATTAAAACGTTTTTTACATACTGTTATATTGGCAGGGCCACAAAAATATCTTATTCGTTGTGGTGTGCTGCATGTTTGACATGCTTGATATACACAATTTAGATGAATCTCCAGAACATTATGCTGAGTAAAAAAAACCAATTTCAAAAAGTTACATGTTCAAAAATATACAAATGGTGAACAGACCACTGGTTTCCAGGAAGAAGAGAAAGCAGGTATTTGCTGTTATAAAGGAGTAACAAAAGGGATTCTAGTGGTGATAAAACTCTTCTGTATTTTGACTGTATCAATGTCAATATCTTGATTTTGTTCTATAATTTTGCAAAGGGTTACCATTGGGAGAAACTGGGTAAAAGGTACACAAGATCTCTCTGTGTCATTTCTGACAAGTAATGTCTCTATGATTGTAGCAAAGTAAAAAGTTTAACTAAAAATGTAATTTGGAATTACAGACTATACTACAATTAAATTCATAGGTAAAAGGGAAGAAAATCTACTTGAATTAACTCCATATTCTGTTTTTTAAACATGATTCTAATTAATCTTTCCGAAACATTATTTTTAAAACTTTGTTTTTATTCTATTATTGACACAACTATTGACATGACTCTACTAGAGTATTTGATCTGGCTGAAACATATTCCTTTCTGTTCAATCTACACTAATAAAAGAGAAACATGTAAACTGGTGTCACTCCACTACATTCCAAGCCATGTCCACCAGCCAATCAGAATGACTATATGCAAATTAACCCAACCAAGATGGCGGCTGGCAGCCACGGAGCTGGAGCAAGCAGGAGGCTTGGTTGTCCCAGCAATGAAGAAAGCCAAGCTTCCCTCCTGCCCTGGCTGGGTGTGGCCTCCACTCAAGGCAACAATGTTTCAATTATAGAAGATAAATAAATCCCAGATACCTGCTTCCAGCCAGCCTTGCTGGAAACTTGGGTCACTGGGGGCTGTGGCCAGCCTGCAAACAGCCATCAGCCCCTCACTCAGGCTGGCCAGACACCCCAGTAGGGACCCCCACCCTGAAGGGACTGTGGCCAGCCTGAAAACAGCTCTGAGCCTCTCACCCAGGCTGGCCAGGAACTCCAAGGGGACCCCCACACTGAAGGGGCTGTGACTAACCTGCAAACAGCCATCTGCCCCTGACCCAGCCTGAAGGGGGTGTGGCCAGCCTGAAAATGGCCCTGTTTGCAGGATAGCCACAGCCCCTTCAGGGTGGGGGTCCCTGCTGGGGTGCCTGGCCAGCCTGGTTGAGGGGCAGATGGCTGTTTGCAGGTTAGCCACAGCTCCTTCAGTGCTAAGGATGTTTGACTGCAGCTTAGGCCTGCTCCATGCTGGCAAGTAGACATCCCCCGTGGGCTCCTGGGCTGCCAGCGGGATGTCTGACTGCCAGCTTAGGCCGCTCCCTGGGGGGATCAGGCCTAAGCCAGCAGGTGGACATCCCCCAAGGGGTCCCAGACTATGAGAGGGCACAGGCTGGACTGAGGGACCCCCCCAAGTGCACAAATTTTTGTGCACCAGGCCTCTAATATATATATATATATATATATATATATATATATATATATATATATAGCTAATATGCTAAGTGTCCCTCTGATCAGTTGCGATGACATGCACTGACTACCAGGGGGTAGACACTTAACACAGGAGCTGCCATGACATTTACAAAAAACAGCACTGTGGACCTAGCGCCGACAAAGTAATACTCTGCTTCCCCCAAGTGGGACACAGGCCCCACCACCACCCAGGAGTGACACCCCAGCAAATTGCAGCCAATGCTGCCATGACCCCATGGTGCAAATTGCAATCCACAGTCCAGCCCAGGTGGGCACTGGTTAATGATATCAGGTAGCAACATCTGACTTCCTCTCCCTAAAGACTAAGCCTCCTTGCAATTTCTTCAACCTAGGAACACTACTTTATAGCCAGGTGCAAACATTTTACACTTTAACCAAATGTCTGTGAAGTATTTTCCCATGCCTCATCTCATTTGATCCTTACAGAAGTCCTGGAGTAGGTAGGTAGAAGACTCAGTAGAATCCTATTTTCTTTTCACTAGCCAGAAAATGGAGATTTAGAAAGTTTAGAAACTTGACCCGGCTGAAAAGAAGAAAGAAATGGTGGACCTTGAAAATGACTTCAGGTTTTCTCACTGAGCAAAATATAGTTAAACACTGCTGCAGTTACATATTTTACCCTTTGTTCTCCCTGTGTGATCTAAAGTAATAATCTGCTTTATGTTGATATTTACTGCTATATTGCTGACAATTACCTAAAAGAAAAGTTGGGGTGCTTTACTGGGCTGAAAAAAGTTTAGCTAAATCAGAAAGCAGGTCTAATTTAGCAAGTTTATTCTATATCTATAAAAAGTTAAGTTGACTCCCATATGCACGATACATATAAAGCTCTCGCTGGCGCCAATCGCATGCGTGTGTTCCAATCTGTCATTGTCAATAGTGTATTTGGTTGACACTTCTATTATAGAGAAAATGATATTAAACTTTTTCTTCTAATTTACTTTCAATGTGCATAAATCCATGCACTGGAACACCAGTATCAAAATAAAAAGCTGATAGAAAGGAGAACTTCAGGTCTAAATCCCATCAATGGATGACAATTTAGATATCTGGTTTTAGTAATACTTTTACTTGTTTAAGTGATACTTCTCCCTAGTTAGTCCCATGGCTCACTCCTTGATTTCCTTCATGCCTTGCCTCACATACTTCCCCCTCAGTGAAATCTTCTTTGACCACATGATTTGAAATGACAATTCCTTTCTTCCTGTTCCCTATTCACTCAATCCTGTTTTAATATTCTTAATAACACATTACCATAGAACCTATTATATAATTGTTAACTTTTTATCTCCCCATAATAGGATGTAAACTTTATGAAGGTGATCCTTTTTGTTTGTTTCAGTTACCGGTATAATCCCCAGGGCCTGGAATAGTATCTGACCTATAGTAGATGCTCAGTACATATTTGAGTACTAAGTGAATGAAATGGAAATTTTTTTCTTGGTGATAAATAATACAAACACTGACTCTATGAAAGTGATATAAAATCTAGTTTAGAAGAATTCAGAAGTGATAAATCCTATAATGCATACCCAATATATTGTATTGGAATTCAAGTTTTCTATATCTTTTGGATGCATTACAATATAGGAAACTTTAAGATGAATAATTAGGGCTGCAGTTTTGTCAGCATAAGGACTACTTTGGATTAAAGATATGACCTAGAAAAAGAATCTGCCACTGCAAAACTATTGCTAATGAATTTCCATCAGCTATGGAAGAACTGAAAGCTTAAGTTACAGATGAAATAAATTTCAGAGAGTTCATGTCAACTTTAATAACGTGGCATCTGCCATTTTTGTTAACATCTGAAAGAAACACCAGTCAGTATCAGTTGATTCAGGGAAGAAGAGACATTCATTCCTATGAAACAAAACTGAAACCTGGATGCGGTTTTTAAGTTTATGCCGAGAAGAGTAATGGATCAGGTATCAGGAGACCCTGTCCTCTAACACTGTCTTAGGCACTGTGTGCTGAGGCAAATCAAAATCAGTTAGAATTCAGTTGCCTGATCTGTAAAACATTATGGCTGGAATAGACTCTGAGCTCTTCAAATGTTGACATTGTTTCATTTATCTTAGTGATACCAGTGCCTGGCATACTGTTGATAACTAATATAGGCCTATTAAATGAATTAAGTAATTATACAGGAAGTTCTAATTGGGTCTCCCAGAAATTGTATTTTTTCTTGACTGAACTACAGCCCTCCTCTCTCAGAGAAGCTTATCTATCCTTTCCTAATGGGCCTGCAAGGTACAGGCTGCCCATAAGAGCAAGAAGGCTGGGGCCAAAAATTTCTCTGTACATGAATTCACAAGATAGTGGCAGAGTTGGGTTCTAGGTGTCTTTAGCTATTTTGATCTATGCTGTGCAGGTGAACCTGGGGTCAGGGGTACTTGAAAGAAAAACCGTGGTCTAAAACTGACAAACTGCATATATATTATTTTTTATCACTTCATGATATGCTTTTATTGATTTTAGAGAGAGAGGAAGGGAGAGGGTGAGGGACAGGAGAGAGAGAGAGAGAAACATCGGTCAGTTGCCTCCTGACTGGGGATCAAACTGAAACCTGAGTATGTGCCTGGACCAGAAATGTAACCTGAGACACTTTAGTGCACAGGAAGACACTCCAACCAAGTGAGCCACATGGGCCAGAGCTCAATGTTCTTTTTACCATCCTTTGATAATCCCTAAAAAGTCAAAAGGTAAAGACTCTTTCAAATTTAATGCCACTTTCTAAATGTAAGATACCAAGCTTTCTGAAAATGTAAAGTGTTAAATGTATTCAGTGGAGGATTGGGGTCAGGAGGCATATATATATATATATATATATATATATATATATATATATATATATATATATATGTTTTTTTACAGAGAGGAAGGGAGAGGAATAGAGAGTTAAAAACATTGATAAGAGGGAAACATTGGTCAGCTGCCTCCTGCACACCTCCCACCTGGGATGTGGCTGCAACCAAGGTACATGCCATTTACCGGAATCGAACCTGGGATCTTTCAGTCCGCAGGCTGACGCTCTATCCACTGAGCCAAACCGGTTAGGGCTTATTTTTATTTTTAAAAGTTTTTATTGATTTCAGAGAGAAAGGGATAGAGAGATAGAAACATCGATGAGAAAGAATTATTGATCAGCTGCCTCCTGCCCCCTCCTGGGGATTGAGCCCACAACCTGGGCATGTGCCCTGACTGGAAATCAAACCATGACCTCCTGGTTCACAGGTCGATGCTCAACCACTGAGCCACACCAGCCATGCTTATTTTCTTTATGTATTTATAATGTTTTAATTTTGTTTTGTGCATGTATTTCATATTTCTAAAGTAAAATTTAAAAATAAATATATTAGATATTTTCAATAATGCTTTAGATGGACTAAACCCATTGCATTTAAAAGCATTTATCATTTACTTCTGCACTTAATACTACTTAGCTTTGCTTCTAGAGTAGGTGTTCAGTAAATGTGTTTGAACAAGAAATTTGCAAACATCTACTATACAATAAATTTTACAAAAGGTGACTATAAAACGTTTATAGGCTTTCCACTATTCATGCAAAAAGACTAATACTAGGGACAAAGTTACTGGGAACAAGTTGAAGATAATAATCTAGTAAGCACAAGGAAACAATAAATCCCAGCTACATTAAATGTAGAAATCAATATTGCTCAGAATCAAGCAAAACAAGGATTTACATCAATAGCAGAGTAGTGATAAACCGTTATCTTGTCAGTACCACTTCTAACGCATTAGCTGACCTGTGGTTAGACATTTAATATTAACATCTCCCATTATTCACAATAGCCAAAAAGTGGAAACAACCCAAATGTCTATAAATGGTTACATGGATAAACAAACATGTTATATCCATACAATGAAATATTATTCAGCTACGAAAGGGAATAAAGTATTGATACATGCCACAATGTGAATGTACATTGAAAACATTATGTGCTAAGTGAAAGAAGCCAGACACAAAATACCACATACTATATGGTACATTCATATGAAAGTCCAGAATCATGAAACCTATAGAAATAGAAAGTAGATTAGTAGTTATTTAGAACTGAGGAGGTAGAGGGCTGGAGAGAGTGACAGTTCAAGAGTATGGGTTTTCCTTTTGAGGTGATGAAAACTGTTTGAAAATTGATTGTGAGGATGGTTGACCATATTTGTGAATATACTAAAATCCACTGAACCGTAGACTTTATATGAGTGGTATGGAATGTAGATTACATCTTGTTTTAAAAATATATTTTATTGATTTTTTACAGAGAGGAAGGGAGAGGAATAGAGAGTCAGAAACATGGTTGAGAGAGAAACATCGATTCAGCTCCCTCCTGCACACTCCCTACTGGGGATGTACTGCAACCAAGGTACATGCCCTTGACTGGAATCAAACCTGGGACTGACTTGGGACCCTTCATTCAGCAGGCGACACTCTATCCAGAGCCAAACCAGTTAGGGCTGTAGATTACATCTTAATAAAATTGTTTGAAAAAGGACTTCTGGTCAAAATGGCAAAGTAGGTAAACACTTTGCTCATGCTTACCTTCTCCCATGACTACAGTAAAATTGCAACTAAATTATAGAACTACTACCCTGGAGAACCACTTGAAGAATAGAACTCCTATAACTAAGGATATAAAGAAAAAGCCATGTCAAGACTGGTAAGAGCAGTGGGGAGGTGAACTAGGCTGGTCTCACACCCATGTGTGGCAGTTAATAATTGGCAGGAGCCTTAACCTGTCTAGCTCAGTGGATAGAGCGCCGGCCTGCAGAGTGAAAGGTCTCAAATTCGATTCCAGTAAAGGGCATGTACCTTGGTTGCGGGCACATCCTCAGTGGCAGGTGTGTAAAAGGCAGCTGATCGATGTTTCTCATCGATGTTTCTAGCTCTCTGTCCCTCTCCCTTCCTCTCTGTAAAAAAATCAATGAAATATATTAAAAAATAATTGGCAGGAATATCTTAGCTGCAGAGGTTCCCCACTGAAGAGTGAGGGGTCCCAGCCCCACACTGGGCTCCCAAGCCCAGACCACCAGCAGGGGAAAGGGAGTCCCCACAGCAGCTGGCTATGAAAAAATGCAGGGACTCAATCTGGGTGAGTTGGAGAGCTGCTGCAGACCCAGGCATCTTCTTAAAGGGTCCATGCACACTCACTTGCTCACAAACACTCACCCTGAGCTCAGGTGAAGGGACAGGAGTTTGAAAGGCTTCAGGGACAGAGAGGAAAGAACTGAATTGTCCGGCTTCAAGGCAAAGGCTGGAGAGTCAGCCTCTCCTATGCTCAGGATGCCATATTCCTTTGTTGAGTTCCCCCATCTTACCCAAGCTGCTACCACACCCTTCAGGCCCAAGCAGGCATTAAACCTGAGTCTCCATTAACCCAGTTAACACAGCTCTCACCCCATCCTAGTGATCTCTGAGACCCAGACCCACCCAATTACACACATGAGATCAAAACCTCTTTTCATGGCTAACCCACAAAAGGGGCCAGTGTGGGCCCATGCCGTGGACATTCCTAAAATCTCTCAAAGGTCCACAAACCCCAAACAAGAAGAGGCTGGCTGCAGCATATTCCAAACCTCTTGCTCAGAGACCCCAAGACGGGCACTGGTGGCAGCTGGCCTTGGTTCATAGCATAACCACTCTCAAGTGCCTCCAAGCCCTGCACAAACAGCTACCAAACGAAGTCACTTTCAAGCTCCTACCAGGTGGCCCCAGGCTGAACACAGGCAGAGGCTGATCTTGGCCTGCATGGGAGCCCCTCCTAAGAGGCCACAGGACCAACACACCAGGTCACTGGCTTCAGACCACGACAGAACAGCATTTGATTAGCCCCATAAATGACATACTCAAAGGGTCAACTGAGCAAGTACCTGAGCCCCACTAAAGCAAATCCCCTTCTGTGCTGTCAACTCCCACAAAACAGCTTTTCTGCCAAAGTTACAGCCAGTCATCACAGTCAGTCAGCCTTAGGGTCAGTACCGCCCACTGACATGCCAACAGCAATCAAAGCTCAATTACAACAGGAGAGCACACACAACCCCCACAATTGATACCCCTGGAGCACCCAGCTCAGTTGGCTGCATTTTTGGGCCCCACAGGACATCCACTACATAAGGCTACTCTGCCAAGACTGGGAGACATAGCAGCTCTACCTAATACATACAAACAAACATAGGGAGGCAACCAAAATGAGAAAACAACGAAATATATCCCAAATTAGCCCTGATCAGTTTGACTAGTGGATAGAGCGTCGGCCTGCGGACTGAAGGGTCCGGGTTTGATTCTAGTCAAGGGCACGTACTTTGGTTGTGGGCACATCTCCAGTAGGAGGTGTGCAGGAGGCAGCTGATCGATGTTTCTCTCTTTCTAGCTCTCTGTCCCTCTCTCCCTTCCTCTCTGTAAGAAATCAATAAAATATAATTTAAAAAAATATATATCCCAAATTAAAGAATAGGACAAAACTCCAGAGAAAGAATGAAATAAAATGGAGGCAAACAATCTACCAGATACAGAGATGAAAACACTGGTTAATAAGGATGTTCAATGAACTTAGGGGAAGAATAGATGATCTCAGTGAGAACTTCAACAAAGAAATAGGAAATATTAAAAAGGAAGCAATCACCCTAGCCAGTTTGCCAGTGGTTAGAGCATCGGCTCGTGGACTGAAGGGTCGTGGGTTTGATTTTGGTCAAGGGCATGTGCCTCGGTTGCAGGCTTGATCCCTGGTCCCCAGTTGGGGTGCATGTGGGAGGCAACCAATTGATGTGTCTCTCTCACATCAATGCTTCTCTCTGTGTGTCTCTCTCCTTTCCTTCCAATCTCTCTAAAAAGTAAATGAAAAAAATATCTTTGGGTGAGGATTAACAAACAAACAAGCAAACAAACCAAGAAGCAATCTACGAAATGCAGAGTTCAAAACACTGGTTATAAAGATGCTCAGTGAATTTAGGGAAAGAAGAGATTATCTCAGTGAGAACTTCAATAAAGAAATAGGTAACATTAAAAGGAGATAAAAATCCATAAAAAAGAACCAGTTAGAAACAATACAATAACTGAAATAAGGAAGACACTAGATGGAATCAGCAGATTAGAGGAAGCAGAGAACCAAATCAGTGATTTGGACAAGATAGCAAAAACACCCAATTGGAATAGCAAAAATGAACAAAAAATGATTTTTAAAAATGGGGATAGTTTAAGGCACCTCTGGGACAACATCAAACATAATACCATTTGCATTATGGAGTGTTCAAAGAAGAAGGCGCAAGTAATTGAAAACCTGTTTGAATAAATAATGACTGAAAAACTTCCCTAACGTTGGGAAGGAAAAAGACATATAAGTCCAGGAAGTGCAGTCTCAAAAAAGATGAACTTAAAGAAACCCACACCAAAACACACCATTAAAATGCCAAAGGTTAAAAACAAAGGGAGATTCTTAAAAGCAGCAAGAGAAAGGCAGTTAGTTATCTACAAGGGAGCTCTCATTAGACTGTCAGGGGATTTCTCAATAGAAACTTTCTATGCCAGAAGGAATTGGCATGAAATACTCAGAGTGATAAAAAACAAGGACTTACAACCAAGACAACTCTACCCAGCAGCAAGGCTATGGTTTAGAATCAAAGGAGAGATAAAGAGCTTCCCTGATAAGAAAAAGCTGAAGTAGTTCATTACTACTAAACCAGTATTACAAGAAATGTTAAAGGGACTTCTTTAAGAAAAACAAATGAATAAAAAATATCACAGAAAAAATATTCTCACTGACAAAGGCAAATATATAATAAAAGCAGTGGGTCAACCAACACTAAAGCTAGTACAAAGGTTAAAAGGCAAAAGTAGGAAGATCATGTGTAATTACAATAGGAAATTAAGGGATACACACAAATACACACACACACACAAAAGAAGTAAAAAGTAATGACAAAAATATAAGGAGGGTGTGAGTAAAAACAGTGGTGATTATAGAATGTGTTAGAACTTAAGCAACCATCAACTTAAAATAGATTGCTATAAACATAGCTTGGTATATGTGAAGCACATGGTAACCACAAACTAAAAATATACAAGAGATATATGAGAAATAAAGAAAAAAGAATGAAGCACAACATTATAGAAAGTCAATAACATGCAAGAGAATAAGAAAGAATGGAGAAGAAAATAAACAATCAGAAAACAATCAAATGGCAATAACTACATACATATCAATAATTACTCTAAATGTATATAGATAATATATATTAAGAGGAATGAATAAAGTGTTACATACATGCAATGAAATATTATTTGGCCATAAAAAAGACTGTAATCTTACCATTTGTGACAGCATGGATGGACCTAGCAGATATTATGCTAAGTGGAATTAGTCAGACAGAGAAAGACTAATACCATATAATTTCACTTAATACCTATAATCTAAAAAACAAAATAAATCAACAAGCAAGACAGAAGCAACCTCATAGATGCAGAGAACAAACTGATGGTTGCCAGATAGAAGGAGGCTTAGGTGGCTGGATAAAAAAGGTGAAGGGATTATAAGAAGTACAAATTAGGGGGAATTAAGAGATCAACTGAAAGACTTGCATGCATGCATAGGAGTATAATCAATGGACACAAGAAACTGGGGGTTGGGGGGGGGAAGGGCAGGGGGAAAAATGGAGATCTATCTATCATTTGTTGTAATACTTTAAGCAATAAAAAAAAAGAAGAGAAGATGATAAACTATGTACATACACAGTTCCTAGCTCTATTCACTGGAAGTACATAGAAGCAATGACACTGATGATACTTCAGTAGAAATGAGCACATGTAGCTCTTAGAGTTGGTTTTCTAAATACTTTCATCAATAAAATGAAAGTGGGTTCCTTAAAAAAAAAAAAAAAGAAGTACAAATTAGTTATGGGGATGTAAAATACAGTTTAAAGATTTTAGTCAATAATATTGTACCAATTATACATGGTGTCAGGTGTAAGTTATCATTTTGTAAGTTATATAAATGTCTACTATGTTGTACAGCTGAAACTAATACAATATTGAATGTCTACTGTAATTGAGAATAAAAATTAAAAAGTAGTTTAAAAATTTTAAGTGAAAAAATACTAGTATGTTCCAGTTTTCTCTTTAACTCTAAAGTCAAGCAGTTCTTACAATTAAAGTGCAATCCATACCATTTATACATGACCATCCTTTTAAAATAACTAAAAGAGAAAGAAAACCAA
Source organism: Murina feae (assembly GCA_004026665.1). Lineage (NCBI taxonomy): Eukaryota > Metazoa > Chordata > Mammalia > Chiroptera > Vespertilionidae > Murina > Murina feae. Next base: position 26,951 of record PVJC01005033.1, read on the forward strand.
GGAAGCCACTTGCTTTGCTTAGTCTTCTTATAGATTTGCATCATTATGTATTGTGTTCAAGGTGACTCATAGGTTACTGATTTGCTGATTAGTATTTCACAATTTAATCTTTATACAATGGAATATTATTCATCCATAGAAGAGAATTAAACTTATTATTCAGCAAAAAACCTATTCATGGCCATTTATTTTTCACTCTTTCAAATGTATGTAGGGAAACCTGGTGTATGTGTCAGGTGTACTGTGAGCAAAATAGGAGAATGGGGCCTTCCTGCAGGGTTTATTCCCCCCCCCCCCCACACACACACACAGAAGTACAGTTGTCTCTATGGTACATGACAGGAATATAGTACTATTGTTTTTGAAGAAATCCATATAGCACAGCAGACATAGTACATCCGAAGCACAGTACATTCATTCAATTCTCTTCCACCAAAATGAAACAATGATCAGATTTGGAATCCTGGGTTTTCCAGCTCATTTTAAATTCTGTAACATTCAAGAAGTTCAAGGCTGGAAATTAAGGTATAGCTAGACCTGTAGTTACTTAGTATTTATTATCCGTGAGTCAGATAAAACAACAGAATACTATACTACAGAATATATGAGAGCTACATGTACAAGTCAATGGTGAATCAATGTTTTTAAGAGCTTCTGCATACATGGATATTTCCACAGCTGCAGAACCAACTACTGCAGAAGTACATGCTGAGCACACATTTACAATTTAGTAAAGCTGGAAAGAATTTTATTTTTGTAAAAACCAAGTGGGGTGTGGCTCATTTTCTTGCCAAAGGGCTATTTTATTCCAAGACACTGGTGTCTGCTGACCTTCATTTATAGGCTGAGCAATGTTCTATTTAAGTAAAATTAACTCATTGTGGGCACCTTTTTAGGCTGCGATAATTATTGCAAAGAAATAACAATGTTTAAATTTGATTTGTTCTTAGTTTAGATTTGATTATATTGGGTTATAAATGAATGTCTTTGTTGGCACAAGGTTTAAATTTAAAAATTATTTTATGTTCAGAAAAGAGGCTGTGAGAGCTTGCAAGGGAGTGTGCCTGTGTGAGCTCGGGTGTGAGACAGCGCGCAGGAAAAGAAAAGAAAAGAGGCCATATTTACGATCATCTTCTGCATTTGAGGATATTTTTAGGTTTCGTGAAATTGAACCTTACTTTTGTGTTTTTCTCTTTTACTAGACTGCATAAGTATCACTGATCTTTGTAGCTCTAGCACCTAACCGACTTCATTAAACTTTTATTTAGTTGAATGGATGAAATCATTCCACAGACTAAGGTACTGTCTGTGTTACTATCCTTGGCTAACTATTACTCCATTGGCAGTTTGTACTATCTCAATATATACTTGAGAACTTTGGTAATATTTTAAAGTTTTCTATCTATTTATAAATGGCTTACAACCCTTCTTTTACATAATACATATTTCAAGGTACTCGACTTGACAATCAGCCTTCTGCTTGGTTTTACAGAAATTTTCTTCGGTTAGGAAAGTTTTCCCCCTTCTTCTAGCCCTTATGAATATGTTCTAGTTTGTTTTTTAATCCACCCCCCATGTTTTCCATTGATGAGAGAGAGAGAGAGAGAGAGAGTGAGAGAGAGAGAGAGAGAGAGAGAAAGAGAGAGAGAGAGAGAGAAGGGGAGAGAAACATGGGTATGAGACAGAAATGTCAATTAGTTGCCTCATGCACATGCTCCAATCGGGGATCGAACCCACAACCCAGGTATGTGCCCCAACTGGGAATCGAACCCACGACCGACGATTTGGTGCACATGATGACACTCTAACCACTGAGAAAACAGCTGTTAGGGCTTTAGTTGTCCCCCTCCCCCATGGGTCTAACTAATGCCAGAATATTTGGATTTAGGGTAAGATACCAAATGCATGGGTTAGTTTATTTATTTAGGCATGTAAACCTATCAATATTACTTTTTTGCTATCTACACTTAATGACAACTTGGCTATATTTGTTTTTAAGTTACCATAATACAAAAAAATAAAATTTTAAGTATTCATAAACACTTGCAAAAACGATTTCACTGTAAAAAAGAAATGATTTCACTGTAGCTGTGAACTGGAGACCCACGAACTGCTCAAAATATCTTTTTTTTATTTATTGTCTAAAGTTTTACATATGTCTCTGTTTCCCCCGATTGACTCCCCCCCCTCCCCCGCCTTCAAAATATTCCTTGAATGTGCCAATGTCCATTATCATTTCCTGGTTTTCCCTTTGAAAACTTCCACTGGAAGAAATAATGGGCATCATAAATTCATAATTAATATGTTTTGGACTCATACATTTCTAAAAGCTACATGTCATCTTAGAAAGCTATTAATTTAATTTATAACCTTCTGCCATCTCCAGCACTTTTATGTTTTCACTAATTTATTTTATCTTTTCTCCCATTTTTTTAAAGGTAAAATTTCTAACATTCACATTTTTACAATTTCTACTATTGTAGAAACACTGAAGAACTTAAAGCATTTTTTCTTCCTCTCGAAAGTATTACTTTTCATCCTGATCTAAGCTATAGTTGTTAATGGCAATGAACTTATAATGGTATCTGCAATGTATTAAAAGAGTCATATTTCTAATTTTCCTTTGAGGGCCAGTTCTTTAGACTCTTGGATGGCATGTCCTCACAAAAGAATAAATTAAATGGTAAACAGCTTTCTGAGGTAAGCCAACCTGGAACTTTGTTAAAAATCCTTCACATTCACAATGACAAGCAATTGAAAGCAGTGTTTTCACAATGCCATTATAAAACAGAAAAAAATAAATGATTTTATCTTATGTGGTGATACTTAAGGAAAAGGGATTTGGATTAAGAGAACAATGAAGAGGTAGATAGATGAACACACCTAACAAAGATCATATCTAAGGCAGCATTAACTAACATGTCTAAGGGAACATTTATTAAGTACCTACTAATATGCTAGTTTCCTTGTAAATGTTCTCATTTGATTCTAAGGCCAACAATGTGACAAGAGGTATTATGCTCATTTTATAAATGGAGAGACTGATGTTTGGAGGGCTTAAAAGAACTTCCACAATATCACAGAGGTATAAAATAACAAAGCCATTTTATGCTAAAATCCGTTCTGACTATGAAGTATAGTATGCATATGACCCCAGAAAAGACAAAAGGAGGTGGTTAGAGAGAGTTGTCAGGTCAAACAAACCTTCCAACACGGTCCTTAGTGAGACTGTTAACTTCGGGGAAGAGAAAAACCTCAGGGCAGGTCTTGGGAGCAGCATGTTTAGAGAGACATATGCAGGCACAAGGAGCCATTGGAATAAACAAAAGATTTAATACAAGTGTTTGTAATTTGGGGAGTCACCATATACTGAAACTAAGTACAAAACAAGTGGCAGCATCAGAATTTTTACCACAATTGAATTTTTGATTAGCAATATTATTTAAGCAACCTAAATGAAATAAAAAAGTTTGAGTTTATTGAGTGATGGCAAGAGACCAATAGCCGGAGATTTAAAAAGCCTATCAACAAACAGTTATTTAACCAACTCCAGGATGAAAAATTTCTGTAGAATACTGAAGGTTTATGATCACAAATATGCTCTGTATGTTTTAAAAAAAATGTATATTTTAATTGATTTCAGAGAGGGACAAGGAGAGAGAGATAGAAACATCAATGATGAGAGAGAATCATTGATTGGCTGCCTCCAGCAAGTCCCTCCCTGGGGCTGGAGCCCACAATCCCGGGCAGAGCATGTGCCCTGAGGAATCAAACTCGTGACCTCCTGGTTCATAGGTCGACGCTCAACCACTGAGCCATGCTGGCTGGGCTAAGCTTCTTATACTTGAACCAAGTTTTATAGGAACCTGAAATCTACAGGCGACTGAAAAACAAACCTGTCTCCCTTCCTCCACTAAGAGTTCCGTTGCAAAAAATAGAGCTTCCTATGATTGTATGCCGCACAGGATTCTACTTCATCCTGCTTTGCACCTGTTAACTAGATCAGAGGAAACCAAAATATTTCCAAGACATATACTTTACCTAAACCAGATCCAGTGTGATCAGTATGACACGCTAAATAAAGAATGGCTTTTTTCCCCCTTTAGTGCCACTGTTTGCAATCAGGGCTTTTTTTGCTTAAGGCAATGTTTAACTTCCAGAGATTGTCAAAGGAATTCATGTTTAAAAACAAAACTTCTTGCAATTTCTCTTCTATGTATTATCTCTAAGAAATAATCAGTCGCAAAATGGTTCTTGCTCAAAGAAGTTCCCTGAAGCCCTTTCTAGAAGATATAAAAATAACATAAACTTCCAATAACAACCTGGAATCAGTAAAATAGATTATGAAACACCCATTATATAGACTACCACCCAGGGATTTTAAACTTTAAAAAAATATTTGATTACAGGAAAACATGTTCAGAATGCAGTAAGTGAGAGAAGGGGATAAAACTGTATGTGCTATATGATCCCAATTGTAAAAATACCTAACTTTCTCTTGACACAGGACATAGATAAAAAAAAAACATATAAAGAAGTGGTAGGTGGTACAATTTTGAGTAATTTAAATTTTCTTCTTTATAAACCCTGTTACAGTTTTCTTTAAGATTTTTATAATGGCCTTGTATTTCTTTAATCCAAAGTAAAGTGATTAAAAACATCTTAAGTATTCACCACTTAGGACACTTTTCCAGTGTCTTAGTTTACTTTAGTAACCTTTAGGTGACTAAATCATACATACTGACTTTTATAGCAACAGAATATACCCCAGGAACCATTTCCTATCATTTTCACCTCTGAGAAAACACTGTTCAGTCTATAATGGTAATTCTCCCTGACTTGAAATATAAACCCCCAAAATACCAAAAAAGACCTTAAGAAATGGCAAAGGAAAATGTGCAAGCAAAGTAAGAAATACGGGAGGAAAGCTTAAAAATTATACTCATCTCTGAAAGACAATGTATCATTCAGTGTGAATAAGAAAATGTCAATCTGGCCTAGCTGGTGTGGCTCACTGGTTAAGCTTCAACCTAAGAACGAGGAAAGGTCACAGTTTGATGCCTAGATTCCTGGTTAGGACACATGCCTGGGTTGTGGGCTCAGTCCCCAGCAGGGGACTTGCAGGAGGCAGAATCAATGATTCTCATCAATAATGTTTCTATTTCTCTCTTCCTCCCTGTCTGAAATCAATAAAATATATGCTTTAAATGTCTATCTGTGTGCACACTATGTAATCAGAGTATATAATATAGAATTCAATAATATCAATATTCAAAGTTATGACACTACCCCCACAAACTTTTATTTTATAAAGAGTAAAAACTTTAGCTTAGCTAATGTGAATCAATGGTTGAGGGTCGGCCCATGAACCAGGAGGTCAGGGTTCGAGACCCGGTTAGGGCACATGCCCAGGTTGCTGATTTGAAGTACAGGGTGTACAGGAGGCAGCCTATCAATGATTCTATCTCATCATTGCTGTTTCTATCTCTGTCCTTCTCCTTTCCTCTCTCTGAAAGGAATAAAAACATATTTTAAAAAACAAAAAAAATGTTAAAAGAAAGTAAAAGCTTTGTAAATAAATATATATGTCAGTTTAAGAGAATCAGTTACATTTTCAGTGAATGGTTTACAAGATAACAAAATATTTGCTATCAATATTTTAAACCAGAGATGGTAGAAATCAGAGCTTAGACTAAAAAAAAAAGATTTCTGTTAGCAAAAAAGAAGCTATTTTTCAGAACTAGTCCTATGATACCAGGTTATTTTAAAAGTCCTTTAACCCAGAGCTTTCTTCTTATTTCATTTAAAAAAAATTTTATATTATCCACCAATTTAATTTAATTTTAACTATCACTTTAAAAGTGATATATTAACAAATGTCATCAAACATCATTTTAATCAAAGGAAAAAATGCATAACTCAAAGGAGCAACAGTTAAAGAATCATCGTATAATTGGCAAAATTATAATTAACACTAAAAATGAATTCCAAATCAACAGATTTAAGGGTAATGGGTGAAAATGGCCCATCTATAAAAAGAATGACAATGACCCATTTAGCCCAACACGTTTGTTTTTCAAATGAAGATTTATACTAACTTTTCATCTTTTCTGTGTTAATGATGGCACGGGCCCTTACATGGACCATTAATTATACAAATTATCTTCATTATGCGCTTATGCATACTTGCATGTTGTCCTCCCAATTATGGGGAGAAACACTTGATTTTTCATGAGCAATTTTACACAAAACCTCCTATTACAGGCAATCACAAAACTAAGAATGAAGCATGATTAGCCAACAGATTCTGTAGTGCTTAATAATGAACATCAGCCCTGCTGGTTTGGCTCAGTGGATAGAGTGTCGGCCTCTGGACTGAGGGGTCCCAGGTTCGATTCTGGTCAGGGGCACATGCCCAGGTTTCAGGCTCGGTGCCCGGTGTGGGGCGTGCGGGAGGCAGCCTATCAATGATTCTCTCTCATCATTGATGTTTCTCTCTCTCTCTCTCCCTCTCCCTTCCTCTCTGAAATCAATAAAAATATATATATTTTTAAAAAATAATGAACATCAAAACACTGTTCAGTAGTCCTTGAGAAAGTCTACCATCTGTGGTAGCCTGCGAAAGCCACCACACACTAATGGCTTCCACAGGTACTTGGCACAGTAGAGAGGATAAAAATATAAGAAAGTATTACATATAGGTTTTTATTCTCTTATCAACCATTTCTCTTATTTTTCATTATAACATGTCTGGCTTTATTTCTCCTTTGCTAGTGAAATTGGATGGCTGGAGAACTTTTACAGACAAGTACAAATGTGGCAAGACTTAAGTGATGAGAACTCTACCATTTCTATAAACTCTTATTAAAGCTCTCGTGTTTTTATAATATACTACTACAGTACTTTGAGTTTATATAGCACCTGTCTGCTGAAGAGCCAAGGCTTACATAGCTCACTTATCCTTTCAGCATGCCTGTGAAATACATAGATTGGAAACAGATGGCTAACAAATAACGTAAAATCCAGATATGAACAGAGAACTTCCAAGGTTTACTTAAGATGGGCTATCTGTCCAAACTGTAGAGGACTAAAGGGCCCTGGATCCCACACTCAATGCCTTTTTCAATTAACAACACTACCTCCTTACTATCAAACACATTTCTACACTGGTAGGAAAACTTAAGTTTTCTCATAATATAAAATCGGTTGGTTTAATGTGCCAAAAATCCTTGGTAAGGAATGATATAAAAGGTACCTCTATATTTTAAAGAACTAACATTAATCCAGTTAATAAGCCAGTGGTGCTCATCAACTTGCCAACAAGTTATTTAACTTGGGTTCAATAAAGTTGCATTGAAAGTTGAAAATTCGAGTGATAAATATAACTAAAATAAGCCAGAGTATAACTTTGAAAAAAAAAAAATTCTAAGAAACCAAAAACCTTGAGCTATGCCCTCATTTCATAAATGAGAAAATTCATGGTGTTTGGCACATGTATGTACTCAATGTTAGTTATCAATATCAATGTAATAATTTTAAGTGGCTTTCTCAAGGTCAAACTATGAGTCAGTGGCAGAGCCATGTCTAGAATCCAGTTCTTCTGAAGCCAATTCCCACATACTTCCCCCCCTAGTATTTTCATTTTCATTTAACCAGCAATGCTTTTCATCCCTAAAGCAGTTTATACTAAGTAATATTTGTCCTTCAAGAGCTAAAAATAAGGCAAATTCAATATTAAACATATTAAATGTTTTGAAACTGCGTCACCTTCATCACTCTACAAGATGGCTCAAGTATTATCCAATCTTTTCCTGTGGCTGGGATTTCTTGATCGGCCGAGCCATAACTTTAACCAAAGTTCTCTCATAACTGAAAACAGCTAGCCGTGACCACTGGTGTCTAAAAGGGCTTCCAACGGTAATGTATCCAAAAAGCTTTTGAAACTTCCAACACATTGAACATACGTTACAGGTTACATCACTCCTTAGAATAATTTATACAGACTCAGAACATGATCTAGCTGTTTTCTTCTAAACCGTGTTTTACTATTTTCACAGATCAAATTTTCCACCTCCTGGATTACTTTTCACCAAAAGAGAAATTATCCTATGAGCAAGTACAAAATGATTCTAAAAACAGATACCCAGGTTGTCATGTATAGATAGACGTTCATTTGTAATTTTATACCAGCTGCTTTTGGAATCTGCACTAAATAGCAAAAGCAAACAGTTTAACACACATTCCACCTAGATTATGCTATATCAAACACAATAGCAAACTCATGAATTTATCATATGTGTTAAGACAGTATCAGTAAATTACTTGGAAAGGCAAGTAGAAATAATGCCTATGACAGAATATGGAATAATGAATGGCAAATGGACTTTCTTCCTTTTCCCTGTCAGTTTCACCAAAAATAATCACTTAGTGCTTAAGCACACCATGGCCAAATTATCTCCCCTCTTGGTTCCTGGTTTGGCGCTCAACCGCTGAGCCACACCAGACAGGCTGTACTGTCCTTTTTGAGGTTAAGTATTTATTAGAAGCTCAATCTAGAGCCCTGGCCCGTTAGCTCAGTTGGTTAGAGCGTCATCCCTATCTGCCAAAGTTGCGGGTTTGATAGGGAAACAACCAATGAATGCATAAAGTGGAACAACGAATTGATGTCTGTCTAAAATCAATCAATAAAAGAATTAAAAAAACCTCACTCATCAATGGATAATAATAACCATTATAAACTGGTGAACAAAAATAGATACAGAGGCAGAGCAGCATCAAACAGACTGTCAAATTACAGCAATAAGGACAGGGAGGGTTGGTGGGGTGGTAACAGATCAGACTTTTATGCATGCATTTAAGCATAACCAATGGACACAAAACACTGGGAGGTAGGGGAGGCGGGGGGAAGGGCAGGGAAAAAAAGAGATATATGTACTAATCTTTGTAAAATTGTATGTAATAAAAAAAAGAATTAAAAAAAGAAAATCTAAAATTATATTGTCACCTCACTTCCAGTGGTGGGGGAGGGTTGTTATCTACTAGTGTAGTTAACTCCAGTAACTGCAGGTGCAGTTTAAACCCATTTCCAGCTAATGTGTGTCCCAAGGCTAGCCCTTGGGGTTAGAACTATATGCTTAAAGTAGTTCTAGTTTTTAGGCTCAGAAACCCAAGCACAGCAGGAAAATGAAGCGCTGGAGTCAATCAGAGGCTGCTGAAGTAGACAAAGGGATTTTGGCTAATGCATACAAAACTAAAATTTCTTAATGTTCCCAGTTTCATTTTTAGCTGCCCTTGTTGTTTTCAACGCTGCATCCATTTTTTGTGAATAAGTAAAGCTTTTAACCTCATGACCTCAGAGATTCCTCTGCCCATTTCTATACTCTGCAATATATAATCTGAACACCAAAACTGCCACGTATTTCCTACAGCAACCATAATTTGGGCCACAAGGGCGGGTATTGGTCAAGATGGGAGTTGTTTCAGTGCCCTCTCATTATTCTACCAAACTTTTGACAGGCAAAGACCCAACTAACTCAACTTGTCAAATTTTGTGTCCTCTGTTTTGTTCCTAATTTTTTTTGAAAGTGAAATCCTTTCTTTTTTATATATATTTTTATTGATTTCAGAGAGCAAAGGAGAGGAAGAGAGAGAGAAAAAAAAACATCAATGATGAAAAAGAATTATTGATCGGCTGCCTTCTACACACCCCACATTGGGAACCGAGCCCACAATTGGGCATGTGTCCTTGACTGGAATGGAACCCAGGACCCTTCAGTCGGCAGGCTGATGCTCTATCTATCCACTGAGCCAAACCAGCAAGAGCTGTTCCTGATTTCTGGTCCAATTAATTCCGAACCAGAAATAACTGGTTAATTTAATTTTTTTCTTGTATTAGTTTTTATTTTTCAATTACAGTTCACATTCAATATTATTCTGTATTAGTTTCAGGTATACAGCATAGTGGTTAGACAACCATGTACTTTACAAAGTATTTCCTCCAATACTTCCAGCACCCACCTGACACCATACATAGTTATTACAATATTATTGATTATATTCCCTTTGCTGTACTTTACATCCTCGTGATTATTTTGTAACTGCCAATCTGTATTTCTCAATCCTTTCCCCTTTTCCTCCCAGCCCCCCAAATTCCTCCCCTCTGGCAACCAACTGATCGTTAATTGTAGTCAAGAGATAATCCACCACCTTCAAACAGAACACTACAATTAGAATATAGACCAGACCCAGGAATATGGATAAAGCCTTATTTTTAACATTATCTTATAAAATATAGCTTCAAATCTATCAGTTAGAGGTGAAATAGGGTATGAATAAAATAACAATTTTCCTAAAAAATAATTAGTAAGAAATTTTTTTTAAAATTTAGAAAAGCCATCACTAGATTGAAGGCTCATGGGGGTGGGGGGAGGTATATGTCCCAGCACAAACCTTTATTTTAAAAACCATTCCTATTTTTATTTTGGATAAAATCTGACCCCTAAATTCTCTCTCGGTGCCCCTCATTCAAATTCAAGTAGAATTCCCTTGAGTAGAGGCTAGTTCATACTCCCCTCCCCTTCTTTGAGGCTGTAGTTTTTGGAATTCGGGCTTCAGCCATTACATTCCAATCTTAAAGTCAAAAGAAGTCATGTGACCATTACCCTAGGGGTATCAGACTTTGGGCACGTGATGGCCACTGGCATGTGAAGGAATTCGCTGTAAATTGCATCTCCAGGATCAAACTTAGGCTTCCAACCACATCGTGACATCCAGTTAAGTGGAGTGGTGCTTACCTCTCAGTAGTTTTTAACTTCACCTACGTTTTCCACCTACTGTGTGACCAGCCAGCCTCTCTTCCCCATCCCCCATCCGTCATAGCAGGCCAGGCACCCAGAGCATCCTGTCTATCTGATCCTAAAAGGCGAGGCTCTGGTACTTAGTTAGTTCTAACTAAGTTCAGCCTTCTGCAGCAGCAGGGATGTAATGCACAGCAGGTGAAGAGAAAGAAGCACCGTGTACGGCATTAACCCCACTACACTTCCCGGGCTGGGATCATCTCCTGCCCTGGAGTGAAGCCAACGGAGCCGCCCTTTAAGGAGAGCGGTAGCAGCGACGGCGGCGGCGGCAACTTGGGGACTGGGGAGAAGCCAGGGTGGGGGTGGTCGACGTCCCCCAGCCTCTCATTAGAGCGCTCCAGGATAGCGGGTGAAGAAAAGTAAATACCGGCAAGTGCAGCTGATGGGGGCAGGGAGGTAGCACCGCCCTCCTCCCACAGCCTCTCTAGGGCTGTGCCTTCCAGAGCACCCCGAGAGGTCCCCGGCTGCCTCTGCCCCGACCGCAAGCTCAGGCTACAGAGCCAGAGGAGCTGTTGAAGGGAGCCGACGGGCGGGGGGAGTCGGGGGAGAGGAGAACGGAAAGGTACTGCCCCGATGGCTTGGGAGATGTTCGGCTACTGAAAGAGAAAAAGTGCTTACTCATAGGGAGACGCGGTGCGATCACA
>PVJC01005033.1:38550-60982 GCA_004026665.1 Murina feae
CGGGGTGGTGGCAGTAGCTGGAGAAGGACGTCAGAGGGAAGTTAGGAGCTCGATTTCCACTTTGGGGCCATGGCCACGTTAGGGAAGAAGGGCAAGTGTCGGCGTCAGGGACTCCAGCTCAAGGTTGGCAACAAGTCAAGCAACTCCTGGGAAAGAACCTTCTCTGTAGTGAAGAGCAGAAAACGTGCTTGCGGCGGGTGCTGGTCGAGGGGAACACTGTCACTCCCACCCATCTCTGACGGTAATGAGCGCCGTGGCACCCAAAGGCTAGAAAAGAGATTTTTGCAGCTCCCCCCCCCCCCCCGTTCCCCGCCCCCCGGGCAAGGCACGTTCCTACTGAGGTTCCGGAGATGCTCTACCCGGACCCACTCCTGCCAACGCCCCGGCACACCCCCTACCCTGGTGCCCTCCGGTGCCGATGAAGCACTTACCTAAAGTCGATGAAGCACTTACCTAAAGTCGCAGAGTACCGGATCCGGCCCGACTGCCTCTGACCGACGCGCTCAGACAACTTCTGCCTCTCGGAATCTTTGCGGCTGCGGTTCTAAAGCCAGCACTCCCTCCCCTCCAGCCAGCCCCTCCGCCCCTGGGCCGTCGCCATTGGTTCGGGTGGTGCTTGCAGGCGGCCTGGGAACCAGGAAGCCGATTGGGCCTTGAGCCTGTCACATCAGCGGGGTGGAGAGCTGGGAGAAGAGTCACCGAGACTGGCGCCGGGCAGCGGCGATGGGGACAGGAACCGTGCGGCTGGAATCTGAGATTGGTCCCCGCACCCGCTTCTCCTTCTCCCTGGCTATGAGATTAGAAAAGTCCACAGTGTTCAAAAAAGTCTTGCGGAATAGACGAAAAAATGGGAATGTCGGGAACGAGAGTTTGAATGCCACTAAACCCCTATTTAAGTCTATGTAGGGTACAGTTTCTCCCCGAAATCTTGAAGAGAATCTCGGCATGGGAAGGGACATTTCTAGTAGTTTTATTGGCTCCAGTCAGCCCAGGTGCGGAGCAGCGCAGAGGGAAAACATCAGCAATTCTCCCTTTCCTTGGGAGGTCTTGGGAGCGGATTATGGATAGGACGGGGCTCTCAAGTGTTTAGCTTGGTGCTCAGTAAAACTGTTCACCAAAATCACCTGTCTACTATATATATCCATGCCGAAAGAGATGGTGGAACTAAAGTGCTTCCACTTCTTTGCCTAGAAATGGACATCAGTTCTCATCTGTCTCCTTTCACCAGAGAAAACTTGGACACAGGCTCCTGTTCCCAGAATATCTTTTCTTCTTCTAGCCCAGGAGATTGCCTCCAAGCCATAGCTGACTTCTTTCATTAAGGCGTGTAGTGGTGTTCCCTCCTTATCTGCATTTCAATCCTTTGACTTACTGCAGGTCCAGAGGGCCAGAGTTTGAGGGATTCTCCAGTCAGGTCTAGAGATTGACTTGTGAGATAGCTATAGAAGACAACGTCTAAATAAAATCTTCCCTGTTCCAGTAGGAACCATTTTGTTCAGGAAATGTGTGCTTGAAAATTTCCAAAATGAATTCAAAATTGGTTTCATTTCAGGAAAAATGCCTGAAAAAGTGAATGCTCTTATAAAGCCCACCCCCCCTTCGTTTGCTGTTGTTAATTTCTTTAGAAACATTTACCTGTTGTCAGGATCAGGACTTCATAAACGGGAAAGAATGGAGCAGGTCATATAAGGCCTAAAGGCTAGACAAGCAGAGAAGGGCTTGGCACTGGGAAAAAGTCTTGTTAAATATTAATTAATGATTAACCAACTGGAAAACCTCATGAAAGGCACAGGAAGGTGAAAAAGAAGTGAGAGGGCAATCATGCTTTCAAAAACATTACATTTCTGTTGTGACAGATTTTGTACTGGGTCAGGTTTGGGTCAGCACAAAAATACTAGTTTCAACAATACAGATTTCAACATGATGATGTTAGGTTAACTAACAAGACTCCAAAACGAGATTACAAGTTTTCAATAATTGGCGCATGGTATAGTTTCTGTAATTCTTTACACAAAATTTCTATATACACTAAATACGGTATTTCAGTTTTCTATCCTTTATGGTGTCTGTAAGTCACCGATAAGGAACTTCCAACTACTTCTTAAAAAAAGGTTTTTTACTGATTGATTTGAGAAAGAGAAACATCAATTTGTTGCTCCACTCATCTATTCATCCATCGGTTGATTGGAGTATGTGCCCTGATGGGGTTCTGGTATCAAAACCACAACCTTGGGGTATCAGGACAAGGCTTTAACCAACTGAGCTACCTGGCCAGCACTGCTTTTAAATTTAAATTTATAGACTTAGCATGAAGGGACTCTGCAAGCTAAGTTTTCAAGATTGGATATATATATCATATTCTATTTTAGTTTATTTTTCAAGTTGTAGAATTTAGAATAAGTCAAAACATTAGGAATCCTATACATATGCTATTTATACTTTATTGTTTATTGTTCAAAAAAGCGTACATAAAAACTTTAATAAAAGTCTTCATTCGTCACTAATAATTAGGATGCCATAATTCAGCAAGAATTTCTTTAAAATATATTTTTAAAAATATATTTTATTGATTGTTTTTGTATAGAGGAAGGGGTAGGGATAGAGAGTTAGAAACACTGATGAGAAAGAAACATTGATCAACCGCTTCCTGCACAACCCCCACTGGGGATAAGCCTGCAACCAAGGTACATGCCCTTGACTGGAATCAAACCCAGGACCCTTCAGTCCATGGGCTGATGCTTTATCCACTGAGTCAAACTGGCCAGGGCCAGCAAGAATTTTTTGTCAAGAAATGTCATTTTAGTGGAAGTGCACTGGTCCATAGTTTCAAAGCTGCAGGGTGCACAAGTGGTGGCACTATGTCTCTCTTTTTGGCCCTGGCTCTTATATTCTTATTTAAATATTCATATGATTACTTATAAAGTATCATTTGAATACCATTTATTATTTTTAAAATTACATATTATTTTTGTATTAAATTCCGGTGTACAGCACAGTGGTTAGACAATCAAAGTGCTCCTGACATTTCCAGTATCCATCTGGCACCATACATACCTTTTACAATATTATTGACTATATTCCCTGTGCTGTACTTTACATCCTCATGACTAGTTTGTAACTATAAATCTGTGCTTCTCAATTCCTTCAACTTTTTTTATCCAGTCCCCTACCTCTTTATTCCTCCAGCAACCATCAGTTTGTTCTCTGTCTATGAGGCTGTTTCTGTTTTGTTTGTTCGTTTATATTGTTCACTAGATTCCACATATAAGTGAAATCATATGGTATTTATCTTTCTGTGACTGACTTATTCAACATAATACTCTCTAGGTATAGCCATGCTGTCAAAATGGTAAGATTTCATTCTTTTTTGTGACCAAGTAATACTTCATTGTATACATGTACCACACTTTTTTAAAAATATATTTTTTATTGATTTCAGAGAAGGAGAGAGAGAAATATCAATGATGAGAGAGAATCATTGATTGACTGCCTCCTGCACACCCCTTACTGGGGATGGAGCCCACAACCCTGGCATGTGCCCTTGACCAGAATCAAACCTGGGACCCTTCAGTCCACAGCCCGACGCTCTATCCACTGAGCCAAACCAACTAGGCTGTACCGCACTTTTTTATTTATTTGTCTATTGATGGGCACTTGGGTTGTTTCCATAACTTGGCTATCATAAATAACCCTGCAATGAGCATAGGAGTGCATATATATTTTTTTGAATTAGTGTTTTAGGTTTCTTCAGATATACACACAGAAGTGGAATAAGGTCATAAGGCAATTCCATTTTTAATTTTTTTTTGAGGACCTTCCATACAGTGTTCCATAGTGGCTGCACCAATCTGCATTCCCACCAACAGTACACGAGGGTTTTCTTTTCTCCACATTCTCACCAACACTTGTTTGTTGTTTTATTGATGATTTAGTGTACTGGTGCACAGATTCATGCACATTGAAAGGAAATTAATTAGAAGAAATATTTTAATATCACTATTCACCCTTTCTCTATAACAGAAGTGTCAACCAAATTCATGATCGACAATGACAGATCAACACACATACATGCAATTGGCGCCATTGAGAGCTTTATATGTATTACATATGCACTAGTCAAGTTAGCCTTTTATATATGCAGAATAAAATTGCCTAATTAGACCTGCTTTCTGATGTAGCTAAACTTTTTTCAGCCCAGTGAAGTACCCCAACGTCTCTTTCAGGTAATTGTCAGCAACACAACAGTAAATATCAACATGCAGCAGATTATTATTGTAGATCACCAGGGAGAACAAAGGGTAAAATATTTAACTGCAGCAGTGTTTGGCTATATTTTGCACAGTGAGAAAACCTGAAGTCATTTTCAAGTTCCACCGTTTCTTATTTTTTTTTCAGTCAGGTCAAATTTCTAAACTTTCTAAATCTCCATTTTCTGGCTAATGAAAGGAAAATAGGATTCTACCGAATCTCTTATCTATCAACTCCAGGACTTCTGTGAGGCACAAATGAGATGAGGCATGGGAAAACTCTTCACAGACATTTGGTTAAAGTGTAAAATGTTTGTATCTGACTATAAAGCATGTCATGATCCTGGGCTGAAGAAACTGCAAGGAGGCTAGTCTCTAGGGAGAGGAAGCTGGGTGTTGCTATGTGACATCATTAGCTGGTGCCCACGTGAGCATTTCTGGGCTGGGCTGGGCTGTGGGCTGTATTTTGTGCCATGGGGTCTTGACAGTGTTGGCTGTGATTTGGTGCAATTTCACTCTGGGGTGGTGGTGGAGCCTGTGTCCCATTTGGGGGAAGCCAAGTGTGGGTTTAGTGGTGCCAGGTCCACGGTGCTATTTATTTTTAAATGGCCAGTGCACATCATGGCAGCTCCTGCATTAAGTGTCTGCCCCTTGGTGGTCATTGTGCATCAAATCTACTGGTTGGACAGACACTTAGCCTTTTATATATATACTAAAGGCCCTGTGCACAAAAATTTGTGCACTCTGGGGGCCCCTCAGCCCAGCCTGTGCCTTCTCACAGTCCTGGATCCCTCAGTGGATGTCCTACTGATAGCCCCAGTCTGGCAGGAGCTGTGTGTGTGTGTGTCCACTGAGGGCCTGTCCCCAGCCACATCTGAGGCTCAGAACAATGCACACCTTGGAGGCTTGGAGCAAGCACCTCTCTGTGTTGATCTCTCAGGCTCCTGGCCTCACCTGCATGTTGTTCTCTCCCTTGAGCTGTGGCTAGGGCTGGATGCTGCCTCCCGGCCAGCCTTGCCTGCTCCTGGATATTGCCACAGTGACCAGGAAATAGGCAGGCCCTGCTCTGTGAGCTGCCTGCAGCCGGCGGGCCTTGTTTGCTTTCCAATCACCACAGTGGTCTGCCAGCAGGCCCTTCTGGGGGCTGCCTGCTGGCGGTGTTTGCCTGCTCCAGGGCAGTAAGACCTGCTCACGGGTTGCCGAGGCAAGTCTGCTGGGCTCATGTTGCCAGGGTGACGCTGCCAGCATCCTACCCCAGCACTATGGGCGCTGCCATATTTGTCCCAGAGTGATGGTTAATTTGCATATTACTCTTTTATTAGATAGGACTAGCTGTGCCCTGCCACACATTGCTGTGGCTCGGTCTGGTTAAATGGAAAAGAAAGAAAATAGAAAGTGCACGTTTCTAATATGTTTAATTGCACAATGCTTGTGGGTATACAATTCCCCATCCCGGGAGGCTGGCATGCCACTGCTCTCACCCTGCCCGCTGGTCTGGCCTCGCACACTTGCACCTTTGTAGCCCGGGCCCCCCAGCGCCCGCACAGGCAGCCTGGGCCCGAAGTGGCCCAGCCGCTCCTGACACCCGAAGACAGGGGCCCTTGCCGATCCGCCCAAAAAACAGAGAAAAAAGGAGCTAAGGAAGCTCCCCCACCATCGCCCGTCACGCTCCCCGTGAGCCCTCGGCCACTGGCATGGGAGGGACCCCAGAGGCCGCCTGCACCCCTAACCCCAGCCCAGCCCCGGCCCAAGGCCCAGCCCCATGCTGGTTGATATTTTGCAACATGATAATTGGCACGCCGATTCAATTCCATCCCTGGCAGATCGAGTGAATTCCAAAATTCTGTTGGATAATTAAATGCTTCATCTGCTTCCACAACAGTGTCAACGGACTTGTATGTGACTACCTGGCTTTGAATGTTAGACTGAATAATATTGTTAAGTTTGTAGCGTGTGTTGCTTTTACATCCAACAGATGGCACTGTTTTTCAAAAAGCATGTTTTTACCTGTTTTTTCAAAAAAAGCATGTTTTTACCTGTCCCAAGTGTGACATCTATATAATGCAGGTATATAAAAACATGCACATATTCGAATGCAACATTGTGTCAAAAATTTCAAAGCAATCGATGAAGAACTTTCAGAGATTTGAGATTTTGAACAAACGAACATTTACATTATTATTTATATAGATAAAGATAGCCATTCTGACAGATGTGAGGTGCTATCTCATTGTGGTTTTAATTTGTATTTCTCTGATTAGTGACATTTAGCATCTCTTCACGTCTATTGGCTATCTATATGTCCTTTTTGGAGACATGTGTTTTTAGGTCTTCTGCCCATTTTTAGTTGGATTTTTTTTTTGGTGTTGAGTTGTATGAGTTTTTTATAAATTTTGGATATCAACATTTTTTGGATATATCATTGGCAAATATCTTCCTCCATTCAGCGGGTTGTCTTTTGATTTATTGATAGCTTTTCTTTGTTGTACAAAAATTTTTTAGTTTGATTAGACTTATTTGTTTATTTTTTCTTTGTTTCCATTGCTCAATGGAATATATTAGAAAAAAGTATTAGTATGAGAAATGTTCACAAACTTACTGTTTATGGTTTTGAATCTTACATTTAAGTTTTAATCCAGGTGGTCTAGTTTCATTTTTTGTGTGTGTGTCCAATTTTGCCAACCTCACTTAGTGGATAGATTGTTTCTACCCTATTGTATGTTCTTGTCTCCTTTGTCATATATTACTAGATCATATAAGTGTGTGTTTGTTTCTGGACTCCCTATTCTGTTCCATTGAACTATTTGTTTGTTTTTATGCCTGTACCATGCTGTTTTGATTACTATAGCCTTATAGTATAGTTTGATGTCAGATAGTGTGATACCTCCAACTTTGTTCTCTTTCTCAAGATAGCTATGGCTATTTGTGGTCTTTTAGGAATATTTTTTCCAGTTCTGTGAATTACACAATTGATATTTTGTTAGGAATTATGTTGAATCTATATATTGCTTTGGTAATATAAACATTTTAACAATGTTAACTCTTCCTATCTGTGAGCATGTTATATGTTTCCATTTATTTGTATCTTCTTCAATTTCTTTCTTCAGTGTCATAATTTTCCAAGAACAGGTCTTTTACCTCCTTGGTTAAATTTATTCCTAGGTATTTAAAAAAATATATATATATTTATTGATTTTAGAGAGGAAGGGAGGTGAGAAAGATAGAAACATCAATGTTGAGAGAGGATCATTGATCAGCTGCCTCCTGCATGCCCCCCATTAGGGGTTGAGCCCACAACCCAGGGATGTACCCTGAACAGGAATCAAACCCTTACCTCCTAGTTCATACGTTGATGCTCAACCACTGAGCCATGTGGGCCAGGCTATTCCCTGGTATTTTTTTATGTAATTGTGAATGGGGTTGTTTTCTTAGTTTTCTTTTCTGATAGTTCAACATGGTGTATAAAAATGCAACTGAGCTTGATACAGTGAAACTTCTATTCTTGAACTTAATTCATTCCAGAATGCTGTTCAAGAACTGATTTGTTTGAAAACTAAAACATTTTCCCCATTAGAAATCATGTAAATTGAATTAATCTGTTCCAGACCCACAAATTATCTCATTTTATCCTTTCTTACATAAAATTCATATCTAATCTATAAACATTTCTTTTTATTGTTTAATCTATAAATAAACACTTATTTTCTTAAATTGATTGAACCTCCCCTTATAACCTTAAATGAATCACTTTCAGCATGCAGCATCTTTGCTTTTTCATATATTGCTGCCTCCCAAATGTTATCACAAGCTAACTGATTTTCATTTATCCAAATCAACAAGTTTTTCTATCACTTCAGTTGCCTGTGATTGTTTTGTGAATACTACCACACCCTTAACATTAGCATTCTTGATGGTCTATTTATGTTTTAAAATTGTGCTAATCATTGATTTCCAGCCACAAAAGCATTCTCCCCTTAGTTTGTTGCCTGAGAGATGCTTTTTGTCATACTGAGGTAACGTGAAAGGGTTGTCAGGTAGAAAACTGAAGTTTTGGTTGACAATCTAGACATATTTTCTGTGAACAACTTGATCGAGAACCTAATTGTCCAAGATGAGAGAGACATTAGAGAACTGAGGTTTGACTGTATTTATTTTGTATCCTGCTACTTTACTGAATTTATTTATCTAACAGTTTTTTTGTGTGGAATCTTTAGGGTTCTTTATATACAATATGTTACCGTATGCAAATAATGACAGTTTTGCTACTTCTTTTCCAATTTGGATGTTTTCTTCTTTTCTGATGCTATGGCTAGATTTCTGGTATTATGTTGAATAAAGGGTGTTGAGAGTGGACATCCCTGTCTTGTTCCTGATCTTAAGGGAAATGCTTTTAGTTAGCTGTGGGTTTGTCATATATGGCCTTTATTATGTTGACATACGCTTCATCTATTCCTACTTTGATGAGAGGTGTGCTTTTTAAAATATAAATTGATGCTGGATTTCTGTCAAATGCTTTTTCTGCATCTATTGATATTATACTAGGGGATTAATTAGAGGAAATATTTTAATATTGCTATTTGCCCTTTCTCTATAATAGAAGTGTCAGAGATGAAAGAAAATTAGTAAAATGTATATAAAATCTTCCTCCTGTCAGAGTCTGGGACACACCGTGGGATGTTGAGTCAAGTCCCCGCCCACCACCCTCATGCACTTTGAAAATCTTACCCATTGGGTGAGACCTATATCCGGTTGGCCCCACCCCCATCAAGCCTCTTTGGGTGGAGGACACAGCCTCTGGTCTCCCAGCCCAGCACTGGGCAGGGGCACAGTCTCAGGTCCCCCGGCCCAGTGCCGGGGCAGGGAGTGCGACCTGAGGTCCCCTGTCAAGCCCCACCAGGTGAGGTGCATGGCCTGAGGTCCCTGTCAAGCCTTGTTGGGCAGGGGGCACAGCTTGAGGTCCCTGGGCCCAGCCCTGGGGCAGGGGTGTGCAATCTGAGGTCTCCCAACCCAGAGTTGGGGTAGTGGGCATGGCCTGAGGTCCCCCATCAAGCCCCACTTGGCGAGGGGCACAGTCTGAAGTCCCCTGTCAAGACCTGCTCAGCAGAGGGTGCTCAAACAAGAGGATAGAAACCTTGTAAATATTTATGTAACCAATATAGGAGGGTGCAGCCTGAGGTCTCCTGGTCTGGAGCTGGGGTGGGGGTCCCCTGTCAAGCCCCACCAGGCGAGGTGCATGGCCTGAGGTCCCTGTCAAGGCTTCCCAGGCAGGAGGCACAGCTTGAGGTCCCTGGGCCTGGCCCTGAGGCAGGGGTGTGCAGTCTGAAGTCTCCCGGCCCAGAGCTGGGGTAGGGGGCATGGCCCGAGGTCCCTGTCAAGACCCGCTGGGTGGGGAGTGTGGCCTGAGGTACCCCATCAAGCCCTGCAAGAGGGGGGCATAGCCTGAAGTCCCCAGGCCCAGTGCCAGGGTGGGGGGCACAGTCTGAGGTCTCCTGCCCAACATCGGGGCAGGAAGTGCAATCTGAAGTCTTCCTGCTAGAGCAGGGTCGGGGGTGGGGGTAGACTCCTGTTTACTCTAGCTCTGTGGCTGCCATCCTCCATCTTGGCTTGTTTAATTTGCATACAGCCACTCTGATTGGCTGGGAAGTGTGGCTTGGATGGTGGGCATGGCTTAGGTGTCTTGGAGTGACAGTCAATTTGCATATTACTCTTTTATTAGATCAGATTATTTTTACCTTCATTTTGTTTATATGTGATGTTTCACATTAATTGATTTGCAGATATTGTATGAACCTTGTATCCCAGGAATAAATCCCACTTGATCTTGGTAGGATTTTTTAATGTATTGATGAACTCTGTCTGCTAATATTTTGTTGATGATTTTTGCATCCATGTTCATAAGGGAGATTGGCCTATAATTTTCTTTCTTTATAATGTTTTTATTTGGTCTTGGAATCAGGGTAAATCTGGCCTCATAATACGAGTTTAGGAGTCTTCCCTCTACTTGATTTTTTCTTTGGATATTGTAAAAAGGATAGATATTAATTATTCTTTGAATGTTTGATAAAATTTACTTGTGTAGCCATCTGTTCCAGGACTTTTGTTTGCAGGAAGTTTTTTTAAAATTATTATTACTGCTTTGATTCCATTGGTTGTAATTGGTCTATTCAGATTTTTTTGTTTCTTCTTGATTCAGTCTTGGAAAATTATATGTTTTTAGGAATTTATATATTTTTCCAGATTGTCCAGTTTGTTGGCATATAGTTGTTTGTAATATTTTCTTGTAATCATTTGAGTTTTGTGGTGTCTTTTGATACTTCTCCTTTTTCATTTTATTTATTTGAAGTCTCTCTCTTTTTTCTTGGTTAGTCTGGTCAAAGGTGAATCAACTTGTTTATCTTTACAAGGAAACAGATCTTGGTTCATTGATTTTTTATACTGTTTTCTTAGACTCTATTTTGTTTATTTCCAATTTAATCTTCATTATTTCCTTCCTTCTACTCACTTTGGGCTTTGTTTGCTATTATTTTTCCCCAGTTCCTTTAAGTGTAAAGTTAGATTATTTATTTGAGATTTTTCTTGTTTCTTGAGATAGGTCTGTAATGCTATGAATTTCCCTCTTAGGACTGCTTTTGCTGTGTCTCATAGATTTTGACTTGTGTTCCTATTTTCATTTTTCTCAAGGTATCTTTTTATTTCTTCCTTGATCTTATCATTTACCCATTCATTGTTTATTAACATGCGATTTAACCTCCATGAGTTTGTGTGTTTTTTAGTGTTTGTTTTTTTTTATTATAATTGATTTCTAGTTTCATACCATTGTGGTCAGAGAAGTTGCTTGATATGATTTCAATCTTCCTAAGTTTGTTGAGAATCGTTTTGTGTCCTAACATGTGGTCTATCCTAGAAAATGTTCCATGTATAATCTAAAAAATGTATATTCTGCTGTTTTGAGGTGAAATGCTCTGTAAATATCAATTAAATCTATCTGATCTAGTGTCTCATTTAAAGCTACAGTTTCCTTGTTATTTTCTGTCTGGAAAATCTTTCTATTAATGTCAATGGGGTTCCAAAATCCCCTAATATGAATATACTAGAGGCCCGGTGCACAAAAATTTGTGCACTCGGGGGGTGGGGGGGTCCGTCAGCCTGGCTTGTGCCCTCTTGCAGTCTGGGACCCCTCAGGAGATGTCCACCTGCTGGCGTGCCTGGCCAGCCTGGGTGAGGGGCTGATGGCTGTTTGCAGGCTGGCCAAGCCCCCCAGTGGGAACCCTCACCCCATGGGGGTGTTGCCAGCCTGGATGAGGGGCTGAGGGACATTTTCAGGCTTCCCACAGTCCCTTCAGAGTTAGGGTCCCTACTGGGGTGCCTGGCTGGAAGCAGGTATCTGGGATTTATTTAACTTCTATAATTGAAACTTTGTTGCCTTGGTCTTCCACTCGAAGCCTGGGTTGCCCCTGGCAACCCAAGGTCCCAGCCTGGCAAGCATCTGGGGTTTGTTTATCTTCTATAATTGAAACTTTGTAGCCTTGAGTAGAGCTCAGGGCCCACAGGACCCTGGCTTCCTCCATTGCCTGGGGCAACTTCAGCTCCATGGCTGCCATCATCTTAGTTGAGTTAATTTGCATATTTGCTCCTGATTGTTTGGTGGGCGTGGCTTGTGAGCATGGCTTGTGGGTGTACAGAGTGAGGGTTAATTTGCATATTACTCTTTTATTAGATTAGATTACTGTTGATCTCGCCCATTATGTACATCAAGACTTACTTTATATAACAAGGTGCTCCTATACTGTTTACATAAATATTTACAAGGTTTCTATCCTCTTGTTTGATTGATCCCTTTATCGTATGTAGTACTCTTCTTTGTGTTTTGTTATAGCTTTGTTTTAAAGCCTATTTTATTAGATATAAATATTTCTACCCCAGCTTTTTTTCATTTCCATTTACATGAAATGTTTTTTTCTTCCCTTTCCCTTTAGTCTCTGTGTGTCTTTCATTCTGAGGTGGGTCTCTTGTAGACATCATATATATAGGTCTTATTTATATTCATTCAGCTGCTTTGTCTTTTGAGCATTTAAGCCATTTACTTTTTATTATTATTTATTTTCCTCTTTCAGTATTCCAGTAGAATTTGTGTGTGTGCTTGTTTTGGAGTTGTATGTGTGTGTGTGTGCTTGTGATTGGGTGAGGCCAGGATGTCTAAAGTATGCAAGCTCGGCTAAACCAATTCAATTCCACATGCCTGGGTTGTAGTCTGGATCCCCAGTAGGGGGTGTGCTGGAGGCAGCTGATTTATGATTCTCTTTCATCATTGATGTTTCTATCTCTTTTTCCCCTTTTTTGAAATCAATGAAAAATTAAGTCAATATATATATATAAAATAATTTCTTTTAATTTATATAATTGTTTTCCTACTGTCTAAATGTATAATTGTGTACCTATCTATTTAATTTTTTCTTAATTTGTCAGTTTGTTTCCAGGAACAAATATATTTTTCTTTCCATTTCTGTTTTATATGATAATTCTGTTCTCTGTCATGATATTTCAGGTTCTGGGACTGATCCTCAGTTCCTTATTTTAGTCAATATGCTACATCTTGTTAAAATTCAGTTTAATAGGCACTGATATGAAAGTTTTAAAAAAATTAAGTGTGATTTAAAAATTTTTTTATACTTAAAATATTAGGCATGGGAAATCTTGGTAGACTTGGGAAATTCTCAAAGTTTTTGATTCAGAATATAAATATTTGAATAGTTATTTCCATTGTTTACTGAGTGTAGGATGTTTTCATGTTTCCAACTTGAAATGGACACGTGTATAGCACATGAATGTTAATTTCTTGAGTAGGCACTTCAAATATTTTGCAAACCTCAGAGGTTAATATCAGTCTGAATGTCTGCTAAAGCATTCAAATTACCTTACAAACACGTTTTCATAAAGAAATTATTATGACACGTCCAAGGGTATTTTCACTCTTTAAAAAAAGAATGAAACAAAAAATAAATAACTTTACTTGGATTAGGATCTATTTTATTAACATTAACCTTCTATTATGTAGATGTAATGAAAGTCACTAGTCATCATTGGAAATGCTCAAAATTAAAATGTCTCCTCCTGGGGTTTCTGTCTATTAAATATATAATTAATCAACAATATTCTTTAAAGTGCCTCTTATGTTCTCACCATTGAATTAAGTATTATAAGCAACATAGAAAAGCATGATCTTAACACACATGGAATTAATCCTAATAAATAAAAAGCCAGGGGCTATCACAATGAAACAACTGGTCAGTTGACCAAACAGCAGGCTGTGTGGGGCAACCAGGCTGGTAGAGGGGGGCAGTTGGGGGCAACCAGGCCGGCAAGCAGGGGAGCAGTAAGGGGTGACCAGGCTGGCAGGGGGGGGCATTTGGGGGCAATCAGGCAGGCAGGCAGTTAGGAGCCAGCGGTCCCAGATTATGAGAGGGATGTCCTGAATTGAAGAGGGTGCAGGCTGGGCTGAGGGGACCCCCCCCCATGCACAAATTTCATGCACCGGGCCTCTAGTATAATAATAATAATAATAATAATAATAATAATAATAATAATAATTCAATAAGAAAACAAATATATATGAAATAATGAGAGAACAATTCAAGATAGAATATATAAAGGATACTATAGGAATTTTGAAAAGAAAGAGGGCATTTAGGCAGAAGCAGTCAGAGAAAGAATGACGGTTGCTTTATCTATTTAATATATTTAAAAAATAAAATATCTGTTGAACATACTTTAGAGATTAAAGAAACTTCTGAATATTGTTTTATAATTATTAAACTGCAAGTTATGTAAGATCTTGTTTTTGGTTACAGCAATTTTGACAGTTACTTTAGATATAGCCATATTAATCCCCTTCCCCATGAGGTTTATATAACCAACTGGCACATGTTACATTTTGTTTTCAGAGGAAAAATGAACATGTCTGTAAATTACAGGGCAAGTTAGTTGAGTTCACTGGCCTACATACATATCTTGACTTCACCTTTTTGTCTATCTTATTTTAAAGTCATTCTTTTGGAGGAAATATTCAACCTAAACCTTCATCAGAATGCAATTTCAAATATTGGATGTTTCCTATGAGGAGGGTCTGTTAAAGGTGTATGGAAGACCTAAAGGAATAAAGTGTAGAGCATATTTCAAACTTCATAAGGATTATCCATTACTTCCATATCACTAATCAAGCTCTTAAAGAAACAGTCATGTCAAGCCTATTATGTTTGTTTGATTCCCAAAGACGTTAGGCCAGATTTTGGTGAATTTAGGAGTACTGTTTGTGTGTGTGTGTGTGTGTGTGTGTGTGTGTGTGTGTGTGTGTGTGAGAGAGAGAGAGAGAGAGAGAGAGAGAGAGAGAGAGAATAGTCAAATTTTAAAATGTTATAAGTATTTGAGTTTGTGTCTACTAAATATGCAAAATGTGACTTTAAAAAGAATTTGACAGTGTTACAATATGGATGAACTTTAAAAACATTGTGCTAAGTGAAAGAAGCCAGTTACAAAAGACTACATATCGTATGATTCTATTTACATGAAATGTACAAAAAGGAAAATCTGTAGAGACAGAAAGTAGATTAGTTGTTGACTAGGACCAGGGGCAGGGGAGGAGGCAAATTCAGAGGAAAAGGTGAATTACTGCTGATGGGGTTCTCTTATGGGGTCATAAAAATGCTTTAAAATAGGTTGTGTTAATGGTTGAATTGCTCTGCAAATACATGAAAAACCACTGAATAGTATAGTGAATTATATTCCAATAAAGCTGGTATTAGAAAGAGAAGGACACAATTAGGCAATTTAGCACAGGAAAACCATATTTATGAGGATATGGCATGTGATGGCAGAAAATAAGCATAGAAAGGATCTGTACTGCAAGAAACAAACTAAACTCAGAAGTCAAAAGGGTCTGCGTGATTCCTTGTTTGCCTCTCTCATTGAATGACAAAGTGCTTCAATTGACCACAAAAGAGATTTAAACATGGCAGAACATTTTAAACAAATTAGATAAGTCAGAAATAGAATATATATACATATATATATATATATATATATATATATATATATATATATATACACATATATATTTCTTCTTGCATTTTTTTAGAAAGGTTTAAGTAATCAAATGACGATATTGGTTTAAGGATTAAATCATGCCATGTTTGAATAACTTATTGCAACCAGAAAGATAACTATCTCATAAAGGGAAGCATTATTCTTCCTATTTTCAGATGACAACACTAAGGCTTAAGGAATAAGTAACTTTTACTCAAGGTCATTTGCCTTGCAATATGGAAGTTGTGAAGGTGATAACTCCATCTTATGTCTGACTCCATGGCCTGGTAGTAGAACCATAGTATCCTATAGGAAGGTTCACTATAATTTTGTCCCAAGAAATAAAGCCCGGGAAAACTGCTGCTGATTTCACCTTTCTTCTTACTTTCATGGAAAATTGTTTAGACCCACTGGTGGTAAATCTCACTGGTAGGCAAGCATGCTTATGATATTTATGCCTAAATTAATATTAGCTGTGTATAATAACACATGTTTATTTTCATAATCTACACATGGTGTTTTCTTCCCACCAAAGGGCACTGTCAACTTTGAAGACTAAGTCAATGGATCCATGTAATAGCAATTTATGCCAATGGCAGCAGGAAGAATATAATCCCATCTTTTCCTTTAGTAATATTTTAGGTGATATCTAGGATTACTAACATAGTTGTTTTATTACTATGAAGATTGGAAGCAAGGGGTGTTTTATTTCTAGGCTATATTCCATGGGGTATTAAATTATAGAATAATTTTAGTGAAAAGTTTAGTCAAACCAGTTGTTTGTTACAAATATAATACAACAGATTTTCAAGTTTATCCTCTAGGCAGGATATAGACAAAGACACAATTTATAAAAATTTCCAGAAAATACAGCACAAGTTGCTCTTCTACCTGATGAACTCTGAATTATGGGTCACAGAAATCATTGAGGTAGGGAAATAGTTTTAAGCAAGTTAAATATATTCTAAAATAAATATGTTGATAGCAAAACACCCATAGCATATGGCTGACATTTTCCTTAATTTAATTTAATAATAAGGTCTCCTGAAGCATCAAATTTAAAACTAAAGTAATTTGATAATGCAAATTCTAGAATTTTGTGTGAGAAGGAACATTATATATCATCTCCCTCACATTACAGATAAGTAAAACAGAACCACAGGAGTGAAATGACTTGCCCTAATCTTTTGTGTGTTTTTTTTCAATGTCTTTCTAGAAAGTTACTTTTACTATGTGGCATTTGGGGATTATAATTCTTTTTCTATGCAATCCAATTTTAAGTGTGGATTTGCACATATGTCAAAAAATGATGTATTCCAGTGACATTACCATAAATGGTGCCATGTAGGAGGGTGGAGTCCCTTACAGCTGTCAGTTTCCTGGAGAAGGGAAGTCAATAAGACTGAGGTCAAATGGCAGGTCGGGTGTGAGGCTTTGGAGGCTCACACCTAGATAGTAAAAGTAGGGCCAGCACTGACCAAGATCAGGAACTCTGCTAACCAAATGAAATGCAAAATCCAAGCTTTCAGGACTTGATCCTAGATGAGAGCTTGACAGGGAGACAAAGGAAGGTAAAGGAAACCTGAGACTCAGCTGTGGAGATTTGCTGGCTTGGAGAAAATGCCTCTGAACAGATCACACCAGACAAAGATCCCTTATTCAGTCTTCTCTTTGAGTCTGCTCTCTAATCATTTACTCTGATCCTAAGAAGCATAAAAGTCCCTAAATTATTCCTTTGGAAGCTGGAGTAAATTATTCACATCATTAGGAACAATTCAGTGTCTGCAGAGAGGTCACTTGTCAGGTCATTCTGCCAAACAATAGAAAGGATTTATCTGGTTTGCTTCCTTAATTCTCCTTTCTTCCATACCTTATTGTTGAGTCTACAAAAAGTCTTTTTCTTCTGTTAAAGGCTAATGAAATTCTTTTTCTTCAAGTCTGAGAAATAGATTCTAGCTTTATTTATCCTTCCCAATTTTTTACCTTAATTGAAACAGGTACTATTCATTAAAATGGCATAATAATTCTGGATCAGTGTAAGGTATCATGTTAGTAGAGCAGAAAACCCACCAAGGATAGAGGCATAGGTAACAGATTTGAAAGTATTGGCAGTACTTCCTTTAAACCTACATAAGAATACCAGCCTCTCCTACCTCCCAGCAACATGTGATTATGTGTTGGGGCTCCTCAGGTGAGCAGAATGTATGTGCAAAACTAGCATTCTTCCTTCTTCAAAATAGGTCTGGGAACCCTGGCTAGTTTGTCTCAGTGGTTAGAGCATTGGCCTCCAGACTGAAGGGTCGCAGGATCCATTCCTGGTCATGTACCTCAGTTACGGGTTTGCTTTCTGCCCCCAGTTGAGGCATGTGCAGGGGGCCATCAGTTAATGTCTCTCACATTAACGTTTATCTCTCCTCCTCCTCCTCCTCCCCCTCCACCACCTTTCTTCTCTCCCTTTCACCCTCCCAATGGGAAAAATATCCTCAGGTGAGGATTAAAAAAATTGGTCTGGGAACATTTAAAATAGTAATATATATGATTTTTTAAAACCAGAAATGATTCAGAACATTAAGGTGTTTTCTACACCTTATTTTCCATTTTAAATTCAATATAACTTTCAAAAATGAATCAATACTTGTATTATAGAATTGCACACTTGAAACCTATATAATTTTATTAACCAATGTCACCTCAATAAATTCAGTGAGTATTTTAAAGATAATATACTAATAATATGGAGTTAGTAGATACTCTTTCCACAGTAGGCATACTATTTACTTTTGAACTGAGATTAATGTACTTTAGGAAGTTAGGTAATCCTTTCATTTCTGTTTTATGAAAATATGTTTAGAAAATTAAAAATGAATCCATAAATTCATTAATATTTATATCAACCCACATTTTTTGTGGAGAAAAGGAAATCCTCTGAAGGTTTGGAACAGCTCAGCCTCCAGAGGGATAACTGAATGCTTATCAATAGTACTATAATTTTTTCCAAATGTCTCAGTGTTTTATAAATAACTAGAGGCCCAGTACACAAAATTTTGTACACTTTGAGGGTCTCTCAGTCCGGCCTGTGCCCTCTCTCAGTCTGGGACCCCTTGGGGGCTGTCCATATGCTGACTTAAGCCCGCTCCTCGGGGGATCGGGCTTAAGCTGGCAGTCAGACATCCCTTTGGCAGCCCAGGAACCCTCGGGGGATGTCCACTTGCCAGTGGGGAGCAACCTAAGTTGCAATCAGACATCCTTAGCACTGCTGAGAAGGCAGGAGAGGCTTCCACCATCACCGCTGTACTGGCAGCTGTCAGACTGGCTTGTGGCTGAGCAGAGCTCCCCTTGTGGGAGCGCACTGACCACCAGGAAGCATTCCTGCATTGAGTATCTGCCCCCTGGTGGTCAATGTGTATCACAGTGACCAGTCATTTCCAGTGGTTCTGCTGTTAGGGTCAATTTGCATATTACCCTTTTATTATATAGAATAGAGGCCTGGTGCATGCGTGGGGGCTGGCTGGTTTGCCCTGAAGGCTGTCCCAGATCAGGGTGGGGGTCCCCACTGGGATGCCTGACCAGCCTGGGTGAGGGGCTGATGGCTGTTTACAGGCTGGCCAAGGCTCCCAGCAGGAACCCTCACCCCAGGCTCCCAGGCTCCCATGCCTTCCTTGAGCAGAGGCCACAGTGGCTGGAAGCAGGTATCTAGGATTTATTTATCTTCTATAATTGAAACTTTGTAGCCTTGAGTGGAGCTCAGGGCCCACAGGCAGGCAGGAAGCTTGGCTTCCTCCATTGCTGGGGCAATCCAAGCCTTCTGCTTGCTCCAGCTCCATGGCTGCTGCCATATTAGTTGGGTTAATTTGTATATCTGATCCTGATGGGCTGGTGAGCATGGCTTTTGGGTGTAGTGGAGGTACGGTCAATTTGCATGTTTCTCTTTTATTAGATTAGAAGTAGAAACTCAGTTTCTAAAAGAGAAATTGATACATAATTTATGATGTGTATGATGTGTATGAAAGGATAAAGTATTATATAAATTCAAAAAATGCATAAATATTAGTAGTTTTTGTCAATTATGTTAAATTACATAAAATGAAAGTACCATGTTTACAGTTCATTTCTGTTTTTAGTTATTCTTATTAAAAGTCATTAAATTAATTATAGTGCTTTGTACTCCATGGAAACTAAATATTTGCTTAAACATTAACATCTACAAACTTAAAGCCAATAGCTTAAATCTCAGTGCAGGTTACAGTTCTTTTCCATGATCATTAAGATAAGTCATTTCAATTACTGCCTTGAAGGCATAACAGAAAACTCATAAAATGACTATTGGTGTGCACTACTCCACAACTCAGTCTTTATTGCAAAACACTTTTTTAAAATTTGTAACACTATTAACTTATTTTCAGATCATTTAATGAGATTTAATTTGATAAGTGCAGTTTCAAGATATATGGTGATTTGGGCAATTTGGAGTTTTGGACTACAAACATATGAAATTAACATAAACACAATATGGTTACCCAGTACTAGTAACATGACGTTTGTCAGTTTTGTTTGGTCCTATTCTTCATATTTGCTTCAGACAGCTGTTCCCTTATCATTGCTTGGGTTCTGGCTATTGCCTGGAAAGTTGGGTAATAAATATTCATGATGTTTTACAGCAATTGCAAGTGAAAAATGGTTGCGTTGAGAATCAATTTTAATTCCTTGTGTGTTTTTCCCCCCCCCTCAACATTGTGGGGTCATAAGTTTCTAAAAACTTTAGAAAGTTATCATTGTACCTATTCCAGCGTCTTCTTGGAAAGCCACAAAAATTATTTCTCCTTTCCTAAAATTGATTGCAAATGTTCAGATATGTAAACGTGAGCATGCAAATTAGTGAAACATGCCACAGATTTTCTGCTACCACTTCCCACCACCCCCTCCCACATTCCTTTTATTGTAGCCAAACCAGATATTTCATCATTTCTCAAATATGACTGCATAGCTATATAATCCAGTTTTTTTTGGGGGGGGGTGTGGAATGGAAAATGCACATTTAGTAGACAGTCAGAACTTGGTTTGAATTTGTCTCTTACTGTGTGGCTCTGGGAATGTCTGTGTGTGTTGATATCCTTATTAGTGAATTCAGAGAACTGGCACTTTAGCATAGTGCCAGGTATAAAGCATGTGCTCCATTATTTGTCATTGAATGAAGGATCAAATACAACACATATGATAGTATTGATAAATAATACCTCATTATCTGTCCTATGTTTCTCTCTGTGGTCTTCTTCCATGTTTTTTTAAAATTGATTTCAGAGAGGCAGGAAAAGGGAGAGAGAGAGATAGAAACATCAATGATGAGAGAGAATCATTGATTGGCTCCTTCCTGTATGCCCCCCACTGGGATCAAGCTCACAACCCCAGCATGTGCTCTGACCAGAATCAAACCTGAGACCTTTCAGTCCCCAGGCTGACGCTCTATCCACTAAGCCAAACCGGCTAGGGCCCATGTTCATTTTTAACCTAACAAATTCCTAACCATCCTTTAAGTCCCACATCCAATGACAGGTCTTTGGAGGTGACAGCCTCCAGCCTCTCCAGGCAGAGATAATGGTTCTACCTTTGCACTCTGATAATATCTCATACCTAGCATTCAAAGCATTGTGTAATGTAGAATCACTGCCCTTAAGGAGCATGTTATTGATTTGTCTATTTCCCCAGCTAGATGACACACATTACGTTTTCATTTGTTTTTTATTTTTTTCCATAACTTTTTATCCCCTCTATGCCCTCTTCCACCTCACAATCACCACACTGGACAACACATTATTGATTTGTCTATTTCCCCAACTAGATATAGGAAGCTCCTTAAGGGGCAGTGATTCCACCTTACTGGATTTTGTGTCCCTATTTTCTAACTAGGTCCCATGTACTTAGTTACAAATAGATGTAATAGAGTAAATAAATGTTTGATGAAAGACAAAGAAGAGACTGTGTCTGTCAGAGTTTTTATTAAAATGTAGGATTTGACTATATCTTTGAATTCATGTATGTATCTTCCTGAGTAGACTGTGAAATCTTTAAGGGAAGTCCTCTTTCCTTGTATTTTCAATGCCAACAGAGGGCTGGCTCAATAAATGTCTGTTGAATTAATGTAGGCAAAATCTGTCTTTAGGCCCTAAAGTTTAGGGCTTCCATTCATTCTTTTCCTTTATTTGACAAACGCTCTTCCCCGACTTTACAGAATCCTTACCATATCTGCCTTGCCATGTTCACGCTGTCTCTGCTTTCTTTTGCCAAGTGCCAAAGTACAGGTTTGAGTTAGATAGACTCATTTCTGCTAATGGGCTATTAGCTAACTCCTTGCTCTCCCTCTGAAATTGTAAATATCCTGGCACATAATGATCTATCAGGCCTCGTGACAACCTGTTGGAGAGGAGTGGGAGGGGAAATTTTGATGTATAATCCTTAAGTAGCTTTCGAATTATAATGTGTACAATGACCACTCAGTGTGTCAGCTGGTGTGACAAGTTAGATACAGTTTATCAACCTGTGAAATCCTTTCCTTTTAAATAAAAAGAATTCAGCTCACCAAGTCCAATTCCCTGCTTTGAGTTTGGGAATGCTCGAGTAATGACCTCCTATGGAGCTGGGGAAAAAGTCTTGGCTCTCCCTCCCTCCCAGATTACCTGGAGTGACTCCCACATTGACTCCTACTTTGCCCAGCAACCAAGAAGTAACCATTTTCCAAGATGATTTTAATATGCAGAAATTTGGGTTCTAGGTGTATATTTAGCTAGCAGATAGTGTATTAGAATTATCTCTATCTCATCAGCCTATCAAGCATGATTAACCCAGAATGAATATGGATGCCTAAGATTCTTTGGTATTTTCTCAAGCCAAATTGGTCTGGAGGGGGTGGATTAAGTATCCCAGCATGTGTCTCCTTCCTTTTGAGTCTTTTAAGTAACCAAATTAACCCCTTCCCAACCTTCCAATATGGGGAGTAAGACATTTCTCTTATGATTACAATGTAAAATTTTTTTTTAAAAAATAATTCTTTATTGTTGAAAGTATGTCCTCCTTTCCCTCCATTAACCTCCTCCAGTTTACCCCTGTCCCCC
>PVJC01005034.1:0-60880 GCA_004026665.1 Murina feae
CATAGAAAGGGAGTGGACTGACAATTTTTGGGGGTTAAGGGTGATGGGGATGCGTGAAGAGACTGGACAATAATTGTACACCTATGGATGAGGACAATGGGGGGGGCAAGGTCAGAGGTTGGGGTGGGAATTGGGAGGAGGGGAGCTATGGGGGAAAAAAGAGGAACAACTGTAATAATCTGAACAATAAAAATAAATTTAAAAAAAAAAAAAAAAAAAGGAGAAAAGATTTAAGAAAACCAAGATGGCAGCATAGGTAAACACCAGTAATCGCTGCCTCCCACAACCACATCAAAATTACAACTAAAATACAAAACAACCATCATTCAGGACCACCTGAAATCTAGCTAAATGTAAGTTCTATAAGCAGACAAGTAAAGAAGATTCCACATGGAGACTAGAAGGAGGGGTGAAGGTTTGGAATGGGCTGGTCCAACACCCATGTGTGGCTTTTTTTTTTTTAATTTGGAAGGATATTTCCAAGGCTTCCTGTGAAAAGCAGGGGTCCCAGCCCCATACCAGACCCCCAGACCATCGTTCCAGAGCTAGAAAAAGAAGTCCCCATAACTTTGGGCTGCAAAAACCATTGGGGATTGTGGCTGAATGACATCGAGGATGCTGGAGTCCCAGATGTTTACCTTAAAAGGCCCACACACAAACTTACACGGTCCTGATTCCCCTGAGCTCCAGAACTAGGTGGAAGATTTGGGGGAATCCAGAGACATATGGGGAGGAGCTGGACTGTATGGCATTGGGGCGGGAATTCAGGGGCATCTTTCTCCCAGATAGGAGTGCTAATAGGGGTCATTGTTTCTGTGCTGGGACCTTCCCCATTACAGAAATGACTGGAAGCCATATCTGAGTTTCCATCAGTGTGGCCCACACTGTTCACTCCACCTTGGTGATTCCCTGAGACCTTGTCCCATCCAATTTTCAGCCCCATCCAATCTTTGTGCAGCCACTTTTCCATATGAATGGTGTGTCCTTGCTCAGACTTCAGACTTTGCTAAAATCTCTTAAACAAGTAGCAGCTGGAGTCAGTGTACCCTAAATCTAACAATAAAAGGCTCCAAGACCCTGCACTAGCACCAGCCTGCCTTGCCTCACAGCTGTGCCTTGTCTGGGCACCTCCTAGACCCATATAAATAGCAGCCATCTGAAGATCTCTCTGTAGTTCTTGCTGGGTGGACCCAGTCAGTGACTGACTTTGCACCTCCCAAGAGGCTCCAGAGCCACTGACCTAGTAGACAGCTTCAGACCATACCAGACTACAGCTCTACACATCTACAAACAACACACTCAAAGGGCAGACTCAGTGAGCACCAAAGCCCCACTGAAGCAAATCCCGCTCCATGGGGATGTCTCCTACATAGAAGCTCTTCCATTGTAGATACAGGTGGTCCTCACAGCCAAATGGCCTGGAGGCCAATTCCTCCCAGTGATTCCAATCAAGGCTCAACTACAATAAGACTGTGCACACAGCCCACACAGGAGTGCACCCATAGTGCCCACCACAGGTGACTGGAAAGGCTGAGTCACTAGGCCCTACAAGACACCTATTACACAAGGCTACTCTATCAATTCCAGGAAACATAACAACTCTACCTAATACATATAAACAAAAACAGGGAAGCAGCCAAAATTCAGAGGCAAAGAAACATGTTACAAATGAAAGAAATGGAAGCAAGCAAGCTACTGGATACAAATTTCAAAACAATGGTTATAAGATTACTCAAGGCTCTTAATGAGAGCTTCAAGGGACCTAATGAGAGTTTCAAGGAACTTAGTGAGACTTTCAAGGATCTTAATAAAAATGTCATAAACAAAAAATGACCAGTCAGAAATTAAGTGTACATTAACTAAAATAAAGAATAATTTACAGGGCTCAACAGTAGAGTAGAGGATTCCAAGAATCAAAGCAACAATTTGGAATATGATGAAGCAAAAAACATCTAAGCAGAAGAGCAAAAGGAAAAAAGAATCCAAAAATATGAAGATAGTGTAAGGAGCTTGTGGGAAAACTTCAAGCATACCAACATTCACATTATGGGGGTGCCAGAAGGAGAAAAGAGAGAGAGCAAGATATTGAAAACTTATTTGAAGAAATAATGACAGAAAATTTCCCCTATCTGGTGAAAGAAATAGACTTATGAGTCTATGAAGCACAGAGAGTTCCAAAAAAGATGAACCCAAAGAAGCCCATACCAAGACATATCATAATTAAAATTCCAAGGGTTAAAGACAAAGAGAGAATCTTAAAAGCAGTAAGAGAAAAGCAGTTAGTTGCCTACAAGGGAGTGCCCATCAACTGTCAGCTGATTTCTCAACAGAAACTTTGCAGGCCAGAAGGGAGTGGCGAGAAATATTCAAAGTGATGAATAGCAAGGACTACAATTAAGACTACTCTACCCAGCAAAGCTATCATTTAGAATTGAAGGTCAGATAAAGAGTTTTCTAGACAAGAAAAAGCTAAAGGAGTTTACTACCACCAAACCAGTACTACATGAAATGTTGAAGGATATTTTCCAAGAAGTAGGAGAAGCAGGAGGAGCAGAGGGAAGGGAAGGGGGAGGGGGAGGAGAAAAAGATAAAACTATGGACAATAAAATGGCAATAAATCCATATGTATCAACAGTTGGATCTAAAAATCAAAATAAATGAATAAGAAATCTAATGAACAAAATAAACTGATGAACAAAATAGAATCAGAGGCATGGAAACATGAAACAAACTGATGAATCTCAGAGAGAAGGAGGGTGAGGGAGTGGAAAGAGATAAACCAAATATCTTACATATATGCATATATGCATTACTATGGACACAGACAATACACTGGTGAAGGCCTAGGGTGGAGTGGGAACTAGATGAAAGGGGACAATGGGAGGATAAAAAAGGACATCAGTAATACTCTCAACAATAAATATTTTAAAAAGGAGAAAGAACATAAAGGAACATGCTTATATATGCCTGAGTTATCTCAGCAAAGATGCACATGAAATAGATAATGGAATACACCCCTCCCGGAGGGTCCTAAACACTGACGGTCATAGGAAGATTTGCTCTTAATGTGTGCCATATTGTACCTTTTGAATTTTGCACCCTGTGTGTGTACCTTCTTGAAAGATAAGTCAATTAGTTCAAGAAAATGTTAACATTTTAACATTTGATGAGGATAGAAATGATGAGGATAGTCAAACAGACCTGCTCACATCCACCCACCTCGTGGTATTATTGTTAGTTTCAAAGAAGAGGCCAGATTTGGCAGCACATGGAAAATCTAAAACAATTAGAACTCATGTTGCTCTTAATGAGACACAGGAAGAATAAGAGCCAGAGAAGAAAAGAGGAGAAAGGAAGAGAAAAAGAGAAGAAAGACAAGAGGCCATGCAGATAGAATGACCGGCAGAGAGAAAGTCCTCAATTACGTTAGTGTCACTGAGACCCCAAGGCAATTGTGCTACCTGCTCTTTTTCTAGGCAGCTGTCCAGTTGCCATGGTAATGCAATTGCCTGTAATAAGCTTATTTATGATCCTGAAAACATTAGAAGAAGAAAAAACAGCAAGCTGCTAATAGGCAGCAACAGCAGAGAAAGTGCTAGTGAGTGTGAGAGGAGGCACCAGCACGACAGACCTTCCTGGAGCTTCAGGTGGCCTCTTAAAAACTGGATCCACCTGGAGCAGAGGGTTGCAAACCAGAGCATGTATCCAGTCACCTGGAGTGCTAGTTAAAACACAGATGGCTGTGCCCATCCCAGAGATTCTGATTCAATAGGTCTGAGGTGCAGCATTTCTTAAAACTTGCCAGGAGTTGTGGATACTGCAATTGGGGACCATGTTTGGAGAACCACCATCACAAGTTATCTCTAAAGTTCTCTCCAAATTTAGATTCTGTGAGCTGTGAGCTTCAGATTCCACCTGCCCTGAGCACACCCATTCCCTCCATCAGCTCCTCTGTTAATTAAGCAACTATGACATCCTGACAGAGGGCCAAACATGAGTTGTAAGGTAGCCCCAAGCACGTGGTTTATGCCCAGCCAGGTCAGCCAAGGGTTCGCAAGCCTGAGGGAGGGCAGTGAAGGATGAAGAAAAAACAAAGAGAATAAGTTGGGTGTAGGTCAGCAGTTCTCAACCTGTGGGTCGCGACCCCTTTGGCGATCAAATGACCCTTTCACAGGGGTCACCTAAGACCATCCTGCATATCAGATATTTACATTATGATTCATAACAGTAGCAACATTACA
Source organism: Murina feae (assembly GCA_004026665.1). NCBI lineage: Eukaryota > Metazoa > Chordata > Mammalia > Chiroptera > Vespertilionidae > Murina > Murina feae. Next base: position 4,242 of record PVJC01005034.1, read on the forward strand.
GTTATGAAGTAGCAACGAAAATAATTTTATGGTTGGGTCACTACATGAGGAACTGTGTTTAAAGGGCCAGAAGGTTGAGAACTACTGGTCTAGGTGGATCTTCTGTGCCTGGCTGAAGCTACAGAGAGAGATCCAGAGGCAAGCTGAGCATTTATTTTATAGTCAGAGGTAAACAAGGTGGTCATCATAGTTACAATGTTCTTGTGAGTTTCACTTGATTTGGAAGCACTTGCTGCATCTCCCTCAGCCCCTTAGCTGCCCAGATAAGCTCTAGGGAGCAACATAAGGTCAAGACTAATTATGCTAAGTGTGCCCTCTAAGCTGGAACTTGTTTGTGGCTTTGCCAACAGGTCAGTCCAAGGCATAACCCTATAGTCGCACCCTACACCTGGTGGGCCAAGGGCTTAGAGGGCAGCTTCCAAGGCAGAGGCCAATGCCTCAGATAAGCAACCGCAGGAGAAGATTGGCCAGCATTCCAGCTGTCTTTGCCAGAAATGTCTTGTGGGGCCAATTAACTGGGTGTGATGACCAACAGGTGCTACTGAGCCAGAAAAAGGCAGCTGCTAGTCAAGACTGGCAGAGCTGGCTGGGAAGGATTTGAAAATGACAGAAGGCAAATCTTTAGGCACTATCATTTACTGCAGTGAGAGCCGGTTCCCCATGAAAATGGAGGCAGGCAGACACATCTGAACGTCCAACCCCATCCAATCCACCCTGCCTGCTGAGTGAGAAAGCTCGAGCTAGGGTAGAATGCAACATTAACAACAAGCCTCTCCAAGTTCAGGATTTCTTGTACATTCAATAAATATTTGTAAGCGCTCCAACTATCTACTAGACACTATGCTAGGTGGTGCACACATGGGGCAGTGAACAAGAGTGGCCCCTGCTCTCATAGAGCCTGTGTTTAAGAGAAAGGAGACAGACATTACTCAGAGTCATACAGTTTAATTGTTCTGTGGTTACCTAAGTGAAGGATCTGGTTCTTTGGAAACAATGGTTAAGTATTTAGGGGTAAAGGAACAAGATGTCTGCAACTTGCTCTGGCCAGTGTGCTCAGTGGTTAGAATGTTGGCCCTCACACTGAAGGGTTGGAGGTTTGATTCCAGGTCAAGGGCATGTACCTTAGTTTCAGGTTTGTTCCGGGGCCCCAGCGAGGGCATGTCCAGGAGGCAGCCAATCAATGTGTCTTCCTCACATTGATTGATGTCTGTCTGTCTGTCTCTCTCTCTCCTCTTTCTCCTTCTCCTTCCCTCCCTTCCACTCTTTCTACAAAAGCAATGGAAAAAATATCCTCGGGTGAGGATTAAAAAAATAAATTAAAAAATATAAATAAACTAAAAAGATGTCTGCAACTTATTCTCAAATAATTCCCCCCCAAAATAACACTCCTATATTGTATTATATTACCTATATATGTATTCTTACATAAACTATATTACATATATATCTGTGTTTAGAGAGAGAATGTGACAAAATGTTAACAATTGTTGAATTCTGGGCAAAGAGTATGTGGGAGTTTTTTGTATTATTCTTGCAACTTTTCTGAAAGCTTAAAGTTATTTCAAATTACAAATTTAAAAAAAAAGAGTCACATAAATACATAAAAATTATGACAGTGAGGAGTATTATTTTTACAAAATATTTAATTGTATGAGGACCTAAAAATGGAGTGGTATGTCTTAGCTAGGGGGGCCAAGAAGGGCTTCCTGGAGGTGGCAGGTTTGAGCTAAGGTCTGAGCAGAACTGACCAGAAGAAGGGGGTTGCCTTCCAGGCAGAGAACACAGCTCTAGAAAAAGTACTGTCATGGGGAAGAGCAGAGCATGTTGGAGGAACAGAAAAGCAAGAAATCAGGGCATGCCTTGACTGGTTTGGCTCAGTGGATAGAGTGTCGGCCTGCGGATTCAAGGGTCCCAGGTTCGATTCCAGTCAAGGGCATGTACCTTGGTTGCGGGCACATCCCCAGTGCGGGGGTGGGGGGGGGTGGGTATAAGACAGCTGGTCGAATTTTCTCTCTCATTGATGTTTCTAACTCTCTATCCCTCTCCCTTCCTCTCTGTAAAAAATCAATAAAAAGAAAAAAGAAATCAGGGCAGCTAGAACTGAGTGCCACTGCGTCCTCTCCTTCCTACTGTGACCGTGAGGAGCTGGGTCAGGGCCGTGGTTTGTGGGAAGGGCTGCTCTTTTTGGCTGGCCCAGGATGGGGTATGTTTTGTCTCTCCCCTACCTTTCCTGGTTCACATTCTGTGTGTCTTCCTCTGGCTCCCCTCCAACCTCAGCGCTTAAGATTCTACTTGAATGCAGCACCCCAGGCCAAGGCCCAGAATCCCAGCAACATATGGATACGTGATCCAACAGCTTCTCATCTGGGAATGGCTCGTGCGGTTTGCATCTGCTCTCCATCCCACTGCTGGTTTCCTGGGAGCTCACATGAAGCTGCCTCTGGACTTCCTCCAGGGGTCCAGACAAATACAACCCAGGGTGATTCCGAAGCATGAACTTGCATAATAGACAGGAGCATCTCCATGGCATCCTTCATCAAGGCTATCCAAGCATTCTGCTGACACAGGGTAACATCAAAAGAAATCCTGGTAACACCGTCTAAACTCCAGACGATAAGCACCATTTCATTCGGTGTGCATTGAAGAAGAGAATTCAGAACTGAAGGGAACTTTGAGATCGTGTAGTCTAATACTTTCATGTTGCAGATCAGCTCAGAGAGGTGAAATAACTTGACCATGGTCACAAACAAGTGTGAAGAGCAACTGGACCTAGGAACCAAGTTGCCTGATGCTCAATGGAAGGGCAGAGTCTAGTTAATAAACCAATTAATAATTGATATACAGGGCCCCCCAGGAAACTAACAGTCTAAACAGCAGTCACGTAACAGTCCTTATTCGTGAAATAAGCAGTCTGGAAGCCGTGATGGGAGACGAGCCCCATAAATCCGTTTCATTGTGTTGAGCATCTGCTTATTGTGTTATTTTTATCCTTTTAGTTTCACTTTAGCCCTGGTTCCTCTGTCACAGTCTGACTAAGGCTGAGGGCAAGGAAAAGGGAAGTCGGGGAGAAGACTCTTTCCTTTTGTACTCTGTCAGCCTTTCAGAGTGTTCTGGTTTTTTTTTTCTTTCTTTATAACATTTCCTTTCCAGGGCCCTGACAAGCTTCTCAGAGCTCCTTCCTTTGCCATCCCCTGTTCACCTTCACTGTAATTATCTTGGGAAAATTTAAATTCCTTATCATGGTCTTGTGACAATACCCGCTCAAGATAAGCCAGCCGGACTTCCATTCTGAGCTCTTGTCAAATTGCCCTCGATAAATTGACTTAATAGGAATTATTGTTAGATTTTTTTTTTTAGTCTGATAATGGCATTGTGACTGTGTTAAAGAAAGAGCCCATATCTTTTTGAGATACATACTGAAATGTTTATGGGTAAAATGACATGAAGTCTGGGATTTGCTTCAAAATATCCCAGCGGGGGTTGGGGGAAGAAAACGAAAGGTAAAGAAAAACGTGCTCCCTTACCACACGTCCTCCACTGCCTTCCTTTTGCAAGTTCTTCTTGCTGCACCCTCCCCACCCCAACTTAGGAATCTGTTGACTTTGTATCTGGGGATGGGGTTTGCCTCCTGGAGTCTCTGCAGAGACAAGAGTATGGGGGCTGGAGCCAAATAGGCTTGGGTTCAAAATTGCAGCTTCACCCGGTAAGCACAGTGACAGAGAACACACCATTGATGTGTCTTGGCCCTAGTTTTCCCATCTGCAATGTGGAGGTGGGAAATTGGTAACAGACTGCCTGCTTTTCCATTTTGCTTCTTGCCCACTTTTTTGTTCTCATTCTGCCTCCACCTGCCTTGAAAATGCGTACTCTCCTGGCTCCACCCACCGTTTCCCCACTTGCTCAGTGCCTTGGCCCAGACTGGACCCACTGCTTGTTAGCCACCTTCTCCTGGAGGTCCTGTGGTCATAAAACACACCTCATGCAAATCAGAGCTCATTGTTCCTCCTCCAACCTGTCCCCAACCAAAGTATCTGACCACTGCTTAAGGCCCTGGAAATGTCAGCTTGATCTCAACATCTCGCCCTCCTCCACGGCCCTCATCCCATCGACCTCGAGTCTGTGGCCCCATCTTCCAGAGCCCTCTCAAAGCCATCCCAAGTGTTCCTGCTACTTCCTTGGTTGACCTTGGCTGAGGCTGTCAGGACCATGGGTTTGGTCAGCTGTAAAAGCCTTGTAATAGGCTGCTCCACTTTCCAGTACTCCTCCAGGTTGCTGACAAAGCTCTCCTTCCAAACTGTTGTTCTTGGATTTGAAAGCCTCTTTGGGGCTATCTCCACTGAGGAGAAAAAAAGGCCAGATTCCTTAGCACAGCATTGGACACCCTACACAGCTTGGCCTTCATATATTGTTCCAGAATCATCTTCTACATTTCCTGCCAATGAAGCCCTGGGCCTGGATTTCTCAGACTATGATCTCTCACCCACATCAGAATAACCTGGGGTCTTGGTTAAAAATGCAGAACTCTGGACTACCTCAAACTAAAAAGGTTTTGTTCAACAAAGGAAACCATGCACAAAATGAAAAGATAACCTACTTAACGGGAAAAGATATTCACCAAAGATACATTCTGATAGATCCTCCCTTCCCCCAACTGGTGGGCGGAGTATGATGTGACCTTCAGCCCAGAAATATCTGGGTGATGAACCATACAACTTATATGGACATACATTGGACCACCAATCCACACCTGCCATATACCTTAAGCCATGGCCCCATATGGACAACGCAGTAAGCCACCAATCAGTGTGCACTGAGTATACTAAGCCCCGCCTACCGCTTCCCTTTCTGCCCCTCAAAAGGAGTGCCCACCCCTGCACTGTGCGCTGCTCTCCCCTTGCGAGTCAGCCCGGCAGGTTCTTCTCCTCTAATAAAGCCTGTAATCCTGGTTTTCAGCCTCTGTCCGATCTTTCACATTCCAGAAAGGTTAATATCCAAAATGTATCAAGAACTCATATAACTCAACACTAATAAGACAAACAATCCAATTTTAAAAATGGCAGAGGATGTAAATAGGCACTTATCCAAAGACATACAGATGGCAAGTAGACATATAAAAAGATGTTCAATGTCACTAATCATCAGAAAAATGCAAATTAAAACCACAATGAGATAATGACCTCACACCTGTCAGAATGGCTATCATCAATAAACCAACTAAAACAAGTATTGGCAAGGATTTGGAGAAAAGAGAATCTTAGTGCATTGTTGGTGGGAAGGCAGACTGGTGCAGCCACTATGTAAAAACAAAAAATTAAAAATGAAACTGCCTATGACCCAGCAATTCCACTCCTGGGTATATATCCTAAGAAACCCAGAACACTAATTCAAAAAGATATATGCACCCTTATGTCATTGCAGCAGTATTTATAATAGCCAAGATATGGAAGCAACCCAAGTGCCCATCAATAGATGAGTGAATAAAAAAGCTGTGGTACATTTACATAATGGAATATGTATTAAAAAGAATGAAATCTTACCATTTGTGACAACATGGATACCTAGAGGGAATTATGCTAAGTGAAATAGGTCAGATAGAAAAACAAATAGCATATGATTTCATTTATACTTGAAATCTAAAGAACAAAACATAAACAGACTCATAGATGCAGAGAACGAACTGATGGTGGCCAGAGGAGAGGGGGTTAGGGAAATGGGTGAAAAAGGTGAAGAAATTAAAAGTACAATTGGTAGTTACAAAATAGTCACAGGGATGTAAAGTTCAGATAGGGAATACAGTCAATAATCCCATATAATAAAAGGCTAATATGCAAATCGACTGAATGGCTAAATGGTTGCTATGACCCACACTGACCACCAGGGGGCAGATGCTCAAGACAGGAGCTGCCCCTTGGTGGTCAGTGTACTCCCACAGGGGGAGCACTGCTCAGCCAGAAGCTGAGCTCACGGCTGGTGAGTGCAATGGCAGTGGCGGGAGCCTCTCCTACCTCTGGCCTAAGCCATCAGTCGGACTCCCACAAGGGCTCCTGGACTGCAAGAGGGCACAGGCCGGGCTGACAGCCACCCCGCCAAGTCCACAAATTTCATGCACCAGGCCTCTGGTACTGTAATTACTATGTATAGTGCCAGGTGGGTACTAGATTTATCAACAGGATCATTTATAATTATCTAACCACTATACTATGTACATGAATCTAATATAAAATAATATTGAAAATCAACTGTGTGTAGGCAAGCCTTGGATGTCGGCTACCCAGCCATCCAGGGCCACCCTGAGGCACAGGTAACCAGGGCTGGCCAAGGCTTGAGCTGCAGCAGCAGAGGTGTGATGGGGTGTTGCCTTCTCCTGATTGTCGTGTCACCTCCCACCCCTGAGGGCTCCCAGACTGTGAGAGATGGCAGGCCAGACTGAGGGACTTCCCCCCCCCATCCAGTGCTTGAATTTTCACGCACTGGGCCTCTAGTATAAAATAATATTGAAAATCAATTGTGACTGGGGGAAAAAAAGATTAGTAAATTATATTTTAAAAATGCATAACCCTGGGCCCTACCTCAGACAACTGAATCTAGGGGGCCAGGCCCGATGTATACAGAAGCCTGAGACCCTCAGTCTGGCCACACGAAACACCTTGCCACGCACTGCTTACGCCTCCAGGCCTCTGCTCATGCTGTATTAACGTTTCCCCTTTCTTCAAGGCCCAGCTTAAATGTCATCTCCTCTGCAAAGCTTTTCCTGCTCCCTAACAGAGCAAATTCCCACCAACTCTGCTCCTACAGCACCTGCATACACCTCTGTTATAGAACACGTGTATTACACTGTATGTAATTATGTGTTTGCTAGCATGCCTTCACAGCTAGAATGACATCTCCATCAAAATAAATCCATAGACTGCCTGGAGTCCCCAGCACAGTAAATGGCACCCAGCAGGCATTTGATAAATATCAACTAATTTGAGTTGTATCTCACTGTTTCTCGACTCCTGGATACTAAAGCATAGCGCTTGGCATCTGACAGGTGTTATTCCATTGATGTCTGATGGCTGAATTATCTAAGGATAGGTGAAAGTGTGAATGAATGATGAAATATGTAAATAAATTAATGATGCACTTTCATCATCGATTAATATTCTGGCATGCTTGTGCGTGCCTGAGACCATCCCTAACCTGAAAAATGGGTGAATTGGGTCAGAGATGAGCTTGAGACCTTGGATTCTAGATTCACTGATAGAATCGCCGAAGTTCTGATGGTAATTTCACATGCACGAAGAGTGCGTGTGAAAAGTACAGTGCCATCTTGCAACACAATTTCCCTGGCCTCAGGCATGGGAACTCTTCATTGATTACATGTAACACTCCATCTTGAAAGGTCCACAGAGACCTGATGATAGTGCTGAAAGGGGAATCTCACCTCTGTTGTGAGGAGCTGGCTGAAATCAGCCTTAAGACACTGAGGCTCTTGGGGGGTAGCACTGCTCCATGGCAGTAGGGACTGTCCAGGAACAGACAAGTGCCACGTCTACACCTGGCTTTCCCTGTTTACTGTCTGCATGAGGCTAGACAAGCTACCCAATGGCTCCAACACAGCCTCTTTCCCTATAAGATGAGATCACTTTGTGCTCCTCCCCTTTATGGTTATTGAATGAGATCACAAATGTTATGTGACTAGCACATAATAATCATCTAGAAATGTTACTCCTTTACTGCTGTGGTCGGGACAACTAGAATCCTGTAAGCGATTGGGGGATGCTGCATTGGGGCTGACCCAGGGGTTGGAGTGACAGGAGTTAGGCAGGAGGCAGGGTCTCAGCCATGGATTAGGGATGGATTCTGGGGTTTAGAGGGGAGTTCCAGCTCCAAGGGTGGTGCTGAGCTTGGAAGCTGATCTTTACTCTGCTCTGTGGCCTGGGGGGTTCCAAGACCAAATGATGAAGAGTGGGAACAGCCAGGAGGATGTGGCTAGACTAGGAGCCTTGGCCCCGGAGGGAAACTCCAGTGACTTTGCTTCCGGTTTGGAGTGAGGACTCTTTGGCCCTGACTTTGGAGCCCAGATTTGCTGCATCCATGAGTAATGCAGCAGGCTTAACCGCACAATAGCCACAGAGGGGAAGTGAAGCCATAACCTGGCCCCTGACACTGGGCTCCCATTTCAGATAGGAAACTGAAAACTAGAGTCCCACGCACTTCTTGAGTTTTTCCTGTAAGACATTCAAATAATGGGAACTTCCTCTCCCTGTGTCTGCAGGTCCTGTTGTCACTAAGATCCTCCAACTCAGACTCCAGGTGGGAAGAGGCCTTCCAACAGATGCCCCCTCCTCACCAGGCCATGTTCTTGCCTGATGAGCTGGGCTACCGGGAGGCTCCATACACTGAGTTTTCTCTTAGGGATCCTGGGGCAGGAGCTGAGCTTAGGGATCACACAGACTCCCTATCGGGAAACATAGCTCAGAACCCAGGGAGGGAACTGGGTGGAGAAAGATGGGGGGCCGGTGGCGAAAGAGAGGGTGACCTGATAGTTGTAACTGGCCTGGATCCCTCGGTGGTCCCACGATTTCACAGTGATCGGAGCGAGGCACGTGGCGCCTCTGGCGTTCGTAGCAAAGCCTGACATCGCCAATGGCTGGGAAACAGCGACATCTGCCGGCTGCCTGCCACCACGGCCGTCTTCCTTAGAGAACCACCGGGCATTCAGAGACCCATCTTAGGTCCCCCACGCCTTTAGAACAGCGACTTTTAAACCTTTTTCACCTCGTGGCACACATAAAATAATAATTAAAACGCTATGGCACACCAAAAAAAGTGTTTTTACCTATATGACAAAATAATAGGTATAATTTTGAGTCCTTCACAACGGACAGCTATTTGTTGTGCTGGCTCTTGACTTTTCTTCTTTTTTTGACAATGTAAGGGAAAAGAGATTAGTGTCCCTGAGTAAATAGTCAGGCATTGAATGTTTTAAAAATTCCTGTGGCCCTAACTGGTTTGGCTCAGTGAATAGAGCGTGGGCCTGCGGAGTCAAGGGTCCCAGGTTCCATTCCGGTAGGTCAAGGGCATGTACCTTGGTTGCAGGTACATCCCCAGTAGGGGGTGTGCAGGAGGCAGCTGATCAATGTTTCTCTCATTGATGTTTCTAACTCTCTATCCCTCTCCCTTCCTCTCTGTAGAAAATCAATAAAAAATATATTTTTAAAAATCCTGCGGCACTCCGGTTGAAATCGCTGCTTTGGAAGCCTGCAACGAAGAGGATTTGGCCTCTGATTTAATTGGTCTGGGATGGAGCCCGAGAGTCTGCATTTCTAATAAGCTTCCAGGTGATACTGACACTGCTAATCTAGGGACCACACCTTGATTAGAAAGCTTTATATATGTCAGTTACATCTCAATAAAGCTGGGGGTAGGGGTGGGGAGAAGGTTTAGAGGCTCAGAGGTAAATCAGATCTGGTCTCAGATATTCCAGGAGGCTCAGGAAAAGAGACTCTTCTGGGTATAAAATCAGTCAACCACAGGCAAGACAGGAGTAGTGTGTGGGGATGCTTCTTGGAGAGATGGGATCTAAAGGGATCTCTATCAGGGAAAGGTTGCTCTAAGGATCGGCTGGGGACAGCCTTCCTGTGCCAGCGTGCCTGGCACCTGCACCGCGTCTACCAACCCAGAAAAACAACCTGGTTAACATTGATAATGACTGACTCAGAGCAGCCCCAAAGATGCCAAACAAGGTGATTGTGTAGAATAAGGGAGTGACGCCGTAGCTGGTTTGGCTCAGTAGATAGAGTGTCAGCCTGCGGGCTGAAGAGTCCCGGCTTCGACTCCGGTCACGGGCACATGCCTGGGTTGCCTGCTCTATCCCCAGTAGGGAGCGTGCTGAAGGCAGCTGATCAATGATTCTCTCTCATCATTGATGTTTCCATCTCTTCCTCTCTCTTCCTCTCTGAAATCAATAGAAATATATTTTTTTAAAAATAATAAAAGAAGGGAGTAACATTTCCAATCAACCCAGAGTCACTAAATTGATTCACTAAGTACAATCAACTTCACCTCTTGCTTTTCCAAAAAGAAATGAACTTCTGAGTCACCACCCAATCACAGGCCCTTTGCTTGGGTAGGATGTGAGTTAAGAGAAAAGGACTTCATCGGCCCCATTTTATAGAAGAGGAAACTGAGGCTCGGGAAAGTCAAATGGCTTTGCATGGGGTTACTCAGTGAGACGGGGTGGGGAGTGTCCTGCCCCAGGTCCCTATAAGCCCTATACAGCCTGTGGTCCAAGGCATTAGGGGTGACTTATTTAAATGTTTGCTCAAATACAGCAGGTTACTTTTTAATTTGATAATTGTGTATGGCCCAAGAATGAGGTAAATAAATGTTGCAAATATCCAAATGGCCCTTGGCAAAAAAAGTGTCCCTTCCCCTGCAGTAAGGCCAACCACTGGAAGCCCAGATCCTCACTCGACACAGCACTCATGAGTACTCCTGTGCTGTCAGCTGCTGCTGAGTCTGTAAAAACAGTCCTGGAAGGCAGGGTCAAGGGAACCTGGGAGTCTGGGGTCCAGGCCTCCCCTTCCCTGCACAGTGGCCTCAGGCTGGGAATGCTGCCAGCATCCAGGGAGGGTGGTGAAAGCAGCTTTCACAAAGCAGGGTCTGAGGCCCTCAGACAGGCCCCCTTTGTTGATTTCCTCTGCCCTCCACCCCACCCCACCCCCTTGCTTATTGCCTTTAGCATCATCCTCTTTAAATGGCTGGCTCCAACACACTGGAAATTTGCAACACAAATAAATGCTCGGCTTGTCTCTCCATGGAGCCCCACTGCCTAGCCTTTTGGGGCCTTTTAAAGCCTGCCTTTCTCTGGAGTGCTTTCTTTCCACAGCTCAAGCACCCAGCTCCTAGCTAATTAACGCTGGGTTAAACTTCGTCCTGGGAAGAGAGCTGGGTGGCAAGGGATAAGGACTCCGTGGCAGAAGTTGGAGGAGGCTGGGCTCTTACCCTCAAGGTTTCTTCTGTCCTCCTCCCTCCATCCTCTTCTTCAATGGATCTGGGAATTTACTGCAAATAAAGCTTGTCACCCAAGATGGCTCCCAGCCCTCCTTCCACTGGCTTCCAGAGCTAAGTGCTGATCATGAGAACTAGAGTAACACCTACCATTTGCCAAACATAGCAGACAATTCACATGCATATTTCTTTTTTAAAAAATATGTTTTTATTGATTTCAGAGATAGGAGGTGAGAGAGATAGAAACATCAATGATGAAAGAGAATCATTGGTCAGCTGCCTCCTGCATGACCCCTACTGGTGATTGAGCCTGTAACCCTGGCATGTGCCCTGACAGAGAATTGAACCATGACCTCCTGGTTCATGGGTGGATGTTCAATCACTGAGACACACTGGCCAGGCTACATGTGATCCTCACAATAACATGGGGAGACAAGTATTATCACCCCCATGTACATTTGTGGTAACAGAGGCTCAAAGAGATTAAACACCTCACCATAATCAAACAGCTTGCAAGTGACAGCTGAGTTTCAAATCCAAACCCATTTGCCATCCAAACTCATGCCTCCTGTTGTAGGCTTTTCTCTGCTCCTGTCTAATGCTCTCCTAGCTTCACTGTGTCTTTGCCCTTCTCTCCATTCCTATGTCCCTCTCTGGGTCTACCTGCTCCAGGTAATTCCTTAGCTCCTTACATGCCTGCCTCCTGAATCTCTCTGAAACCAAGCCCTTGCCACTTTTCTCTTGGCACACAAGAAAATGCCACTCAGGGGAGAAAAGGCCCACCCATCCTCCTTGTAGCAGAAATGGAACCAGGCCTGCTGGAGATGGACTACGTAGGTGCTTAATAGGTGTTTGTGGGATGAGGAAATAAATGCTTATTTAAGAACTGGTAAGGTGGCTCTTCAGCACTATTTGTGGGGAATGTAAATGGCACTGCCACTTTGGAAAATAGGTTGGCTGTCTCTTAAAAAGTTTCATCTTCACTGACCCAGCAATTCTACTCCTAGGTACCTACCCACAAGCAAAGAAAGCATATGTCCATACAAAGTACATATATGTTCATAGCAGCATTATTCATAACTAGAGGCCCATGCACAAAAATTTGTGCACTCAGGGGGACCCTCAGCCCGGCCTGTGCCCTCTTGCAGTCTGGGACCCCTTGGGGGATGTCCACCTGCTGGCGTACCTGGCCAGCCTGAGTGAGGGGTTGATGGCTTTTGCAGGCTTGCCAAGCCCCCCAGTGGGGACCCTCACCCCATGGGGGTGTGGCCAGCCTGGGTGAGGGGCTGAGGGCCATTTTCAGGCTGCCCACAGCCCCTTTAGGGTTCAGGTCCCTACTGGGGTGCCTGGCTGGAAGCCAGTATCTGGGATTTATTTAACTTCTATAATTGAAACTTTGTTGCCTTGGTCCCCTGCTCAAAGCCTGAATTGCCCTTGGCAACCCAAGGTCCCAGCCCAGCAGGTATCTGGGGTTTATCTTCTATAATTGAAACTTTGCAGCCTTGAGTAGAGCTCAGGGCCTGCAGGGCCCTGACTTCCTCCATTGCCCGAGGCAACTCCAGCTCTGTGGCTGCCGACATCTTAGTTAAGTTAATTTTCATATTCACTCCTGATTGGTTGGTGGATGTGGCTGGTGGGCATGGCTGGTGGGTGTAACCAAGTGAGGGTTAATTTGCATATTACTCTTTTATTAGATTAGATAGCTTCAAACTAGAATCAACCTAAATGCCCAGCAGAGTGAATGGATAAAAAATGTGGTACGTCCATACAATGGAATACTACTCAGCCAACAAAAGGAATGGATTACTTACACATGAGTCAACATGGATGAATCTCAAAAACATTAGGCTGAGTGAAAGAAGCCTAACATCAAAGAGGAGATGCTATATAATTCCATTTCTGTGAAATCTCTAGCAAAGCAGGGACAAATAGCAGATCAGTGGTTGCCTGAGACTGGAGACAGAAGTGAGAATTGACCCCAAATTGGCTGAAGGGAACTTTTGGAGCAATGGAAGGTGTTCTAAAACAAGATTGTGGTGATGGTGGCACAGCTATGCAAACTTATGAAAACTCAATGAACCATAGCTTCAAACAGTGGCTTTTATGGTATGTGAATTATTCTTCAATAAAACTGTTAAAAAGTAGAAGAAGAACTAGTGGACCAAGGAAGGACCTTGAGAAATCATCGGGTTGGTATGTGGAATTGAATTGAAATCTTTGTTTGAGTCCTGACTCTCTGTACTTCTGTTTCCTCATTTATAACAACAACAATAACAGCAGTGATAAGAGTGAGTTATGAAACTGACTCTGTGCCAGGCTTATACTGTATGAACTGTTACATTTAATCTTCACTCAACAGCCCATTTCACAGATGAGAAAACTAAGATCAGGCATGAAGTCCTTAGTGTAATATCTGCCACATTGAATTCTGATTCCTATGACAACTCCTTTTGTCCTACATCTGCACTCTGGCCTGGTGTCCATTCTGGCTCTAGGTGGTCCCCACCTTGCCTTTGCTGAGATAATGCCATACTTCCCAGCTAAATAAGAGAGCCCACTGGCCTGGGGGCTCCCAGCTATTCCATCTGCCACCTGCTGCTGTGACCCATCAGCCCACTCTTAATCCCTGGGGATCTGGTCTGACCACTTCATGTCCACACTGGCAGGGTGACATGCCATTTAACCCCTGCTTCTATGGGGGAACACCCATGTTTTCACTGCACCAAAAACATGGTTCAGTGCAGGCGAAAAAGCAGGACCATCAAAATCATTGCTAGGAGGTTCCTTCAGAAACCACTGGTTCTAACTGTGACCCAGAGAGGTGTCCTAGGTGCAGGCAAAGGAGTCTCCACTCCTCCCTCTTCAATCAGAGCAGCCCAATTCATTTTTAAAGTTTGTTTTATATACTGCGCCTCCATAGAAGATTTCCAAAGAAAGGGATATGTTACTTTTTTTGAAGTTTGGAAGTTGCTATTGTCTGCCACCTCTGGACTTTCCAGGTACAGAAACTAAGGCCTGGGGGGTAGAAATAACTTGCTCAGGTCACAGAGGTTGTGATTGACAGTTACAGGCTGGTCAGCAGGTCTCTGTGTTTGAAGCTTAGAAGCCTTCACAACAGCCGAAAGGGAAAACAGTGTCTCTGCCTCACACACTTTCATGCCATTTTTTCGAGGATCCTTCAGCTATAGGCTAGTGAAATCTGGAAGCACGACAACTCTTCCAGGATTTCCCATCCCTTTCCTCTCCCTTCACACAGCTCTGAGGCAGCTACCAATTTGGTTGCCTTGATACATGAGCTGCCTCCACCAGCCTGGGACCACAGCAAGTGTAAGTCAAATAAAGGGAAATCTTGGTAACTGGACAACAAGGGAGATGGCGAACAACTTTCCTACTAAGGAATGAAAAACACTCATCTATAATGTTGACTCCCCTGAAGTAAAATAAAGTTGCACACAGACAAAACAAAAGCATACGAACTTTTTAAAAGGCACATTGGTCTCAGAAGGTAAACGAGCCCTTGGTGTTTTCACAGGAAGGAGCCCTCCAATTAATAGAGTAGCAGTACTAGAGTCTGTGTTCTTCTTGGAATCATATTATAACTTTGTGCTCTGTCCACTCGCTCAGAGAAAAAGCGATAGTCCAAGCTGAGTCTCACTTTGTAAGGGGCAAACCTCTTTCCCCTGTTAGGGCTTGTCAGTGTGATGCTAAAAATGGTCCTTTGGTTGACTTGTGAGTAATTGATTCTCTGACGCTGACAACACTTAGGAAAATGAAGGTATAAATGGTGGCAGTGCTGCGCAGCCACGGAAGCAAACGCCGAGCTGAGGGCCGTGGAACTGGAGCAGCGTCTCATAGCAGAGGGAGACCTGCCACATCGCAGGTGAGAGGGGGTTGTTCCTAGGGGCTGGGCTGGATGGGAACATGAAAGTTGACCTTCTCACCAACTCAGGAGCACCGAGTCCAAGAGGCCTACCGCCATCCTCTTTGCCGAGGTCCGGTGAGTACATTTAGGCCCCTCGTTAGGGGATCTGGAACACGCTTTTGATGGTTGGCACCATATTGAGGTTGCCTGGGATGTGCGGCACCTCAACCCATGGAGAAGTGGCCAGCAGACAGACATCTTGCAAGTGTCAGTGGAGGCGGGGGAGGTCTCCGTGCTCCTTTGAGTGTGTGTAGGCAGGTTTCTGTGGCAAGACGTGGGCTGGCTAGATTCTCCTGTCAACACCAGGATTCTGCATGAGTCGGAAAGGAGCCAAGTGGCGGTGCAAATCAATACCGCGCATCGATTGCTCAGAAGTGATTCAACATAATTGCCTGGAAATTGATAACATTTCTCTTTCTTGCTCAATTGCAGCCACAATCATTTCTCTAGACGCAATTACCTGCCCTCGGAGCGCTCCATTACCCTCATGCTTATTTCCCGATCTTTGCTTTATGATCTTAAAGTATTTGTGTCTTTCATCATAAGCCACGTCAAACTCTCTCTGAAAGGAGGTGGAGTGTCACTCTCTTGTGTGACAATTCTAGACAATTCCTCGTGAAAAACGTACATTTCCTAAGACTTGGAACACTATTGATGAAACAGTTTGTAAACTGGACCAGGGTCCTTAAAATACAAAAAAATATTAGAAAGGTAAAAGGCCCTAATTGGTGTGGCTCAGTGGATAGAGCATCAGCCTATAGGCTAAAGGGTTCTAAATTTGATTCCAGTCAAGTCACATGCCTGGATGTGGGTTCAATCCCCAGTGAGGGGGCGTTCAGGAGGCAGCCATCATTGGTTCTCTCTCATCATTGGTCTCTCTCTCTCTCTCTCTCTCTCTCTCTTCCTTCCACTCTAAAATCAATAAAAATATATTTACAAAAAGAAAAAGAAAGGTAAAAGATTTTCTCCTTAGATGTTGAAAAGTGGCCTTGCTAGTTTGGGCACTTGAGACCTGACCTCTGTCATTAGCTAAAGGCACTTCTGCAGAATTCTCACAGCATCTGTGGCATGAAGGCTGGTGAAAGGTGGCACCTGATGTAGACAAGTGCCCATTTACCTGAATTCAGACAAACTCACATATATCTAATCTCAGAATTTGTTTGTAAGCAGTGTGGAAAGCTAACTGATCCTCATGATGACAGATAATAAACTCTAAAATGCTTTGGAGACATCGAGGAGTTGTCGATGATGTTGTTGGATTTGTGCTACACTTAACTCAGTGAATTCTAGCTCTTTAGACTGATCATGTGGAATATGTCTGTTAACACCTATTTTATCCTCAGTGATGCGACCTTTATTCTACGGCTTAGCATAAGCTGGATTCTTATGGCTTCCCATCTCTGTCCAATGGGATTTTCAACCCCATGGATTGGGTTTTCACAGCCCAAAAGCAGCCCAAAGGGCACAGTGGTGTCTTGACCCATTCCTGGGGCACTTGGTTTATGGCAGATGTTGTGCCACTTGGTTGACCAGACTACATAGTTGCTCATTCTGAATGAGCAAGGGGTTATTACTGTGTTTATTATGACTTGCCCCCCAAAGTCTGCCCTCTCATCAGGTTATTTTCTATTCCCTAAACCGGGGGTGGGGAACCTTTCTTCTGCCAAGGACCATTTGGATATTTATAACATCATTCATGGGTCATACAAAATTATCAAGTTAAAAATTAGCCTTCTATATATTTTTTAAAATATATTTTTATTGATTTCAGAGAGGAAGGGAGAAAAAGAGATAGAAACATCAATAATGAGAGAGAATTATTGATTAGCTGCCTCCTGCACACTCCCTACTGGGGATCAGGACTGCAACCCGAACCCAGGTATGTACCCTGACAGGGAATCAAACCTGGGACCCTTGGTCCATGGGATAACGCTCTAGCCACTGAGCCACCAGAGCCAAGCCTGCTATATTTGGTCAAACATTTAATTAACTTACCCCTAATGCTTGGCAGGGTCAGACCAAATGATTTTGTGGGCCTTTTATGGCCCATGGGCCGAACGGTCCCCACCCCTGCCCTACACCATTGAGTGTAAGGACAAGCCAACCAAGCAGGTGTTCCTGTGTGTCCCCCCTTTCTTTCCCAGAGACCAGTGACAAAGGGCAAAAGCTTTCCGTTTCCTCAGACCCCTTTCCCACATGCAGGTGATGAATTCTGAAGCACCCCATGAATGGGGAGCGCTGTGAACAGGGTATTGTATCTGGGAGGCTGCCCTTCGGAACAGGAGGAAATCAGGTGGCCTGGGAATTGCGAGGCCCATTCTGAAGTGCGCACACCAGAACTAATTTGATGGAGATCCATAGGTAAAGGCCCTCTCCTCTCTGGGCTCATTTCCTCGGCTATAAAATGAAGATCGCCCCAAAGGGGAAGGTGAAAGTGGGCTGGGCAGGCTAGGAGGGCACAGGGGCTGAGAATCACTTGTGCCAGCCTCTGGAGAAGGGGCACGAGGTAGGGAGGCCAAGAGCAGGGATTTTGGCTTCTTCTGGAGGGAGTGGGGGTGGGGGTCTTCTGTGCAGGCGAGTGGAGTTGTTAGGGGCATAGATGTGCTCAAGTCTTTAAAAGATCAGCAAAAAGCCCAGCTGGTGTGCCTCAGTGGTTGAACGTCAACCTATGAACCAAGAGGTCACGGTTCGATTCTGGGTGACGGCACATGCCAGGGTTGCAGGCTCAATCCTCAGTGGGGGCATGTAGGAGGCAGCCAGTCAATGATTCTATGATCATGGATGTTTCTATCTCTCTCTCCCTCTCCCTTCCCCTCTGGGGTCAATAAATGTATTTTTTTTTAAATATAAAAGATCAACAATGAAGAGGAAAGCCCAGGCTGAAGCTGGGAGACAGGAAAGGCAGTGGTTGTGTCAAGGGGCTCTCCTTGCCTCCAAACATCTCCCTGCTTAGGAAACTCTGGAGGTGGACTCAGGTTAGGAAAGGGGAGCCACATGAAAAGTGTGAACACTGAAGGTCCTTGCTTTGGGGATCAAAGGCCTAAGTGAGATGCAAAATACACCCACGGGGCTTGTTGCGTGGATGAAGGTGCAGGGGCTCTTGGTGGCATGGCAGGTGGCTATCAAAGGGGCAGTCCTCAGGGGCAGATGCCCTGTTCTCTTCTTTTGCTAGCCCAGTCCTTATCAGAAGCTTAGCAAGTACTTGCAGGATAAGGGGACTTGGACTTGACACGATGAGAAAAACTTCCTAACAGGAGGAGCCACCTGGAAATAGGACAGACTTGCTTAGAGGTCGTGAGTGCCTGTCTTTCACTGAGTGTTTGAGCAGGAAATGGAGGGTTGTCTGGGGTCGGATGGAGGGAGGGTGCAAATCAAGAAAGGGCTGAAGACAGGCCTGGACGGTGGCTCCCTCCTGCTCTGGAGGTGTGAGGGCCTGCCAGCATTAAGCTACTCCATGTGTGTTCCCTTGGGTCTCAGGGTATCCCTGGGTCAGGACCCAGTGTCTGGGAGAAGAGGGATGATGCCCTGAGAGGGCAAGTGAGCCCAGGAAAGGAAGGTGGACCCTGCCAGAGCTGAACCTGCTTGTGTGAAATCGCTCCGAAGCAAGACCAGCATGCAAATCGAGCAATGTGGGGTAATCATGAGAAAAGTAGGGTCCTGCCTTCAGGGGGCAAGAAAGGGGGGCGGGGGGCTGGTGAGGCTTCTGGATGGGTTTGTATCCCCATGGAGCGGATATCCTACTGAAGTGGGGAAGGGAGCCATGGGAGATGGAAAGACCCAATTCCTTGGTGGCTAAGTCACACCAGGGCAGGACTGGGTTGACAGCGGAGGCACTTCCCCCACCTCCTCTGCCTCCCCCTCCATTTCCCCCCACCCCAGCTGAAAAAGAGGAGGGCTCTTTCCCGGCTGACAGTTCTTCTAATTGCAGAGTACAATGTCAGCAGGCCCCAATTAAGGGTAGTTACGTGATCTATGAGATAATTCTGCTGCACAAGCTCCCTAGGCTCCTTGGTCTCTTTCAGGACTCAAACTCTTCGGTGAAATCTAAGCGTCTAGAGCAAGATTTATAGACTGCCCTTCCCCTCCAACTCGACACAAAAACAAAACAGCCCATGCCTAATAAGACTACCTGAGAAGGGCTAATATTAGATCAGCACAGCAAAAGTTTGTGGCAAATTCCCCACCCTACAGGGGCCTTGGTTCATCAAATGCTCACAAGGACCCTATGCAGTAGGTAGAGTTATCGATTCCATTTTATGGATAGGAAAACTGAGCTCCAGAAAGGAGAAGTCACTTATCCTGGGATGCACAGCTAATGGTGGCAGAGCCTGAATAAGGACTCAGATCTTTCTGACTCAGAGACTTAGCTGTTAACCCCGCTCAGTACTGTCAGTGCCACACAGGGGGGCAGGGAAGTGCCTCAGGAGAGACTAAGGCAGTGGTTCCCAACCTTCCTAATGCCACGACCCTTTAATACAGCTCCTCATGTTGTGGTGACCCCACAACATGAGGAGCTGTTGCTACTTCATAACTGTAATTTTGCTACTGTTATGAATCATAATGTAAATATCTGATATGCAGGATGGTGTTAGGCGACCCCTGCGACAGGGTCGTTCTGCCCCCAAAGGGGTTGTGACCCACAGGTTGAGAACCGCTGGCCTAAGGGAAGGTGATTGGTCCTCCCCTATCCCTCGCTGAGGCTTGAATGACACGTATAGTGCCTTACAGGAAGGGACAGTTCACCATTATTTTTAATTTTCTGTTCAACCTATGAGGTCAGCAGGATAGCTTTATCATGCCCATTTTACAGTGAAGCAGCGAAGCATAGTAACATTCATCTCAGGTACAAACTGCTGCTGAATTTTAACCCTGCTATTCTGGCTTCTGTACATACCTGCTTGCTTAAACAATAGGGTAGTTACCTCAGTTTCCAGATTGAGACCTGAAAACTCACATAAATCACCTTATTATGTTGCCAGTCTATGTCACAAAGGCTATTCTCCTGTGTCTGAGGACCAGAACCACAAAATTGCTTTCCTTAACTCAGTGGCTCCAGAAATACTTTCTGATGACTCAGTGGCTCCAGGAACTGAAACTATAGATAACCTTTAGAGATTATTAACTTTGTTCAATTTTGCGTCTGTAAAACTGCTTTCGCAAAATAATTCCACATTCCAATGTCTAGCAGGATGTGGTTTTTGCCTTTATAAGCTGGCTACTGCTCTCACTCAGGCACTACGAGATTTGGAGAGCATTTGCCTACTCGTAGCCTCTGGCTTTGAAATAAATGTGGCTCCTTAATTTGACTTCTTGAGGCGTCCTTGTGTGATTTGCAGGGTACACTACAACAACAGATGGAGAAAATGAGATCAGAACTTGTGATTGGCAGAGGCATAACTTGAACCCAGCTCTGCCTGGCTTCCAGAGTCTGGATTCTTCTCACCCCACTCTTCCAAAGGACAAGGACCAAGGCTTGCACAAAGCCAGGTCTAGGATTGGGCCCAGCCAGATAAGGGCATCCCTGTGACTATGGCTACATCTGACCTCCCCTCCTATCGCTTTCCAGGTGCCACCACAAGGGTGAAGGATGCCACTCTGGGTGTTCTTCCTCATGGTCCTAACTCTCAGTGGTGGCTACCACTGCTCCTCACCCTCCCCGACTCTCAGGTAAGCAGTCCTGCCAACAGGGCCTGGATTTCCGCCACCCCAAAACCATTCCTGCTGGAGGAGGGGTGCTTAGAGGATGCAGAATCCAGCCATCAGCTGGCCTCAGCCATCTCCTCAGGCAGCCCCCACTGCCATCTCTGGGAGGGCAACAGACTGAACTCCACAGAGGTTGTCTAGCCCAGGTTCCAACTCTCTCTGGGGATGAACAGGGAAAAGGGCAATACAAGGACCTTACAGAGACCTAATGAATGCAGCCACCTCTGAACCCTCACCTGGGCCCACCAGACCACCCTTTGACCTTTGACTCCTCCCACATAGGAAGCCAAGGTATGCAGATGCCATCTTCACCAACAGCTATCGGAAGGTGCTGGGCCAGCTGTCTGCCCGCAAGCTGCTCCAGGACATCATGAGCAGGCAGCAGGCGTAAGCAGAAGTTCTAGGAATTTCTTTCCACACAGTAACTGCATCAGAGTTTGGAGGGACCAACTTTGGTTTCTTCCTCTGCAAAGCATCTGTCATTTCTGGACTTGCCGTAGCAGAAGGACCCCAGTGTCAAACCTCAGCTTACCTCTAGCTATTCAATGACTGTTGAACACTTGTTATGTGCTTCTCCCTATGCTGGGCTCCAATAATAACAATACTGATGATAGTTACCAGTAGATCATTACTCTGTGCCAGAAACAAAGTCTGTGCGTTGGGATATTTACATGCACTTGGCACAGTGCTAGGCACAGTAAGCCCTTGGTAGTGTTAGCCATTATTCCTCATTTCTTATTTGCTCTAACAACCCTATAAAGCGGGACTCTTACCCCCATCATCTGGAGCCATTAATAGCTTCTAAGGGACACACGCCGAAGAGTGGCAGATCTGGGATCCAAGCAGCCAAACTCCACAGCCCTTTCATTTTTCATTTTGAAAAAATTTCAAACTTACAGAGAAGTTGCATCAATGGTACAAAGGACTTCCACATACACTTCCCTATATTCAATAATTTCTAACATTTTTATCATATTTGCTTATTCTATAGCTTTAGCTAGATATAAACCTATACATACAAACATATGTGCACATTTATTATTATTATTATCATTATTATTATTATTACAGAATGACTTGAGAGTAAATTGCAGTCATCATAACCCTTTATCCTTAAATACTACTGTGAGTGTCTCCCAATAGCTAATGAAAGGACATTCTCTTACATCATCACAGTATAATTATCACTTAGGATCCCTATTAAAATGTCAACAGTTATCCCAAAATGTCCTTAATAGCACAGGTATTTCTTTTCCTGATTCAGGATCCAATCCAGAATCATGGGTTGTATTTAGTTGTCATGTCTCTTTAGTTTTTTTTTTTTCATCAGGAACAGTTCCTGTCTTTTAGTCCTGACGAATTTGTTTAGTAAAGTTCAGTTGTTTATAGAATGTCTCTCATATTGGCCTTGCCTGATGCTTCCTCATGATTAGAGTCAGAGTAAGCAACACAAGTGAAGTGTCCTTCTCAGTGCATTGTCTCAGGAGGCACATGAGGTTACTCTGTCCCATTACTGGTGATAACTTTGATCACTTGGTTAACAAGGTGTCTGCTGGGAGAAAAGTTAATATTTTCCCGTTTGTAATTAATAAGTAATCTGTGGGGAGATATTTTGCAAATGTCTATTTTGGAGCCTATATCCTTCACTACATAAATACTGCCTTCCTAAATGTTGCTGAACCTAATTCAGTTGGATCAGATACCAGATATCAGAATAGGGGCACACCCTGCTCTGCTCACTTTGCCCTGGCCCTTCTCAGGCCTCTCCACGTCCTACCCAAAGAGCAACCTCAGCTGTTTCTCTTTTTCTAATGGAATAGAGAGAGAAACCAGGAGCAAGGAGCAAAAGTGTGGCTTGGGCGTCAGGTGGACGGCATGTGGGAAGACCAAAAGCAGATGGCATTGGAAAGCATCCTGGCGGCCCTGTCGCAGAAGCTCAGGTGGGAACACATGCATGTGTATGTGTATGTGTGTGCATGCACATGTGTGTGCATGCACATCTAGGGAGCTCCGAGGCTTCCTTCCTCAAGGTCAGCAGGAAGAGGAAAGAACCTCCTCCTCTCCAAAAGCACAGGGCTCTGCCAAGCCCTCTTGACACACATCAGGAACTGGAGGAAGGGGAGAAAATGTGTGAAAGCGACTGGATCTTATCCACTGCTGTGTCTCCATGTGTAGCAAGAGGCTGGGCTCAGCGTCTGTGTTTAAAAACATAATTCACCCAATCGTCTGGGATAGGACCCAAGAACCTGAATTTTAACTGGTGTCCAGGGCGGGTCTGTTGGTTGTGATCTGAGAGGTGTGCTCTGAGTTCCTTGCCAAGTTCACAAAACTGTAACGTCAAAGGAAGACCCGCCCCTCCCAACACCCTCAGGTAGACTAGTGTGTGCAGTACTCAAATGGGGGAGAGATGGGAATGACACCTCATCTCACCGACCCTCACATTCCCAATGGGAGTCAGGGAAGATGAGGAATGAGCTTTCCCATTTTACAGAGGAGGAAAACTGAGGCAAAGAAGAGGCAGCAGCTGGCTCCAAGTCAGGGACTGGCAGGCCCCACCCAGACCTGTTGCTTCTCTTTAGTTTCTTCACAAGAAGCCCACTTAGCGGACAGGTTCCCAAGAATGACACGACTGTTGGGAGAAACTCAGCTATATTTTCTAGGCTGATTTTCAGCACAAATCTGACCCAGCATGATTTTGCCAGGCACTTCTGGACCTAGTAAGCAAATCCAATTTTCAACAGAACTCTCCATGTGCTCCCTTACCTTCCTTCCAACCTAATTAGACACCAAGAGCTCAGAGATCTCCCCAACTTCAGTCCTGTGGAGGCACAAGCAGCAGCAGGCTGATGGGCAGCTGCAGGAGGAGTGAGACCAGGCTGGGAGGCAGGATGCACACCTGAGCCCCAGGTCTGGTTCTGCAGCCAACTCACTGTACACAGCAAGCTGGCGGCCTCGTTTCCTCCTCTGTGAAAGGAGGGGGTTAGCACCGGCTACCTCGAAGGTCCCTAATGCCTCTAAGAATAATCCCTACCTTGTGCCTCTCATGCTGGGATTAGGTCATCCTTCACCTGCTTTATGGCTTCCACAAGGCCCAGGAGGGTGGAGTGGCCCCAAGGAGGACCAAGTCCTAAGAATGCAGGCTTTGTTCTTGCAGGTGAAAAGCCAGAGGCTTCACAGAGCTCAAATGCACAGAGCAGCAGGAAGGGGCCTGGAGGCTGCTATGGCCATTGTTCCCCCTCCAGCTCAATGGCTGCCAACACCAGGGTATCACTGGGAAAATATAAAATAAGAGTGAGTTCTTCCATCTTGACAGTGCAAACGATTTGGCAGGTGACACACTTTTGCACCCACCACCCTTCATGTCCAACTAACAGTCCTGTAAGGAACTGAGGTTCAGATTTGTCTGTCCTCCTGGCCCTTAAAAACATCCAATGACTTATGTGCCAGTCTCTGAGCTGAGGGAATAGCAGGGAATAGGACAGCAGAGGTCCCTGCGCTCATGGAATTCATAATGCAGTGAGACAGACAAAGCTTAAACAAGTGCTTGTACAGTGGATTATTTAATTTGTGGAAAATGGTAAGAGACGTAAGGGGTATGGTGAATGTGTGTGCCGGAAGGAATACCTAAGCTAACCCTGCGGTGACTTCAGGGGAAGTGATGATCAGCTTGGGATCTCAGTGGAAGAACGGCGGCTAACAATGAGGTCCTTTTTAAAATTTATTTCATGGCATTTGTTTTTGTCTGTCTGACTTATTTTACTCGGTATAAGACCTTCTAGGACCATCTATGTTGCTGCAAATGGCAAGATTCTATTCCTTTTTATGGCTGAGTAATATTCCATTGTATATATGTACCACCTCTTATTTATCCAACAGCCTACTGATGGGCACTTAGGTTGCTTCCATATCTTGGCTTTTGTAAATAATGCTGCAATGAACATAGGGGTGTGTATATTTTTTGGATTCATGTTTTGGATTTCTTCAGGTAAAGACCCAGAAAGGGTATTACTGAGTCATGGGGTAGCTCTATTTTTAATTTTTTGAGGACCCTCCATACTATTTTACATAGTGACTGCACCAATTTACTATCCTACCAACAGTGCACAAGGGTTCTCTTCTCAAGAATGAGGTCCTTTTGGGACCCAGACAGTCTTAACACTGGAACATCCATCACCCTGGTTTCAACTGTCCATGCCCTAACCTGCCCTTTCTTCAGTCCCCATGATTGAGCTTGTTCTTTCTTTCTGCAACAGGAATTCCCAAGGATGAAGATTCTGCCTGTGTTTTATGCTGCCTGGGGACAAAATGCAACTGCATCCAGTTCATTCTATTTAATTTTTGATCTACTTTTTCTTTTATAAATACAATAAAACTCCCCCATCCTGGTCTGCAGTTCAATTTTCTTTAATCTTCCACCTAATGTGTATGTGTTTTACATAGTTACGTTTCCCAAAGTGGTATTACATGGTATAATAAAAAAATAGCTAACATTTACCAGACTGGGCAGTACCACCTGGACAGCTTCATGCCTAGAATCTCATATACTCCTCACACAGCCCGAAGGGAGGTACTGGCACCCTTCTCATTTCACAGACAAGGAGCTGAGGTACCAGAAGACTAACTGGATTGCCATGGTCGCAGCCAGCAAGGAGAGAGCTGGGATTTAAAACCAAGGCAGCAGAGCCCGGAACCAGCCTCTTAACCATATTCTTCTACTCTGGGCCAGACTCATCCTTGATTCATTTGATGACTTGTTCATCTATAAGCAGTACCATATATTCGTCCAACATATATTTATAGAGTACCTACTATGTTCCAGGCATTGTTTTAGGCACTAGGAATATAGTCACAAACAAACAGACAAAGTTCCTGACCTCGTAGAGTTTATATTCATATTAGAAGAAGAATAACGTCAGATAGTGGCAATTACAAAGGATAAATATTTAAGGGGACGGGAATGCTGGAGGGCCTTGTTTTATCTACAATGTATACACATGCTGTGTAGTGGTCAGGCAAGGCCTCATTGATAAGGTAACACTTGAGTAAAGGCCTGAAGGAAGCAGGGTGTTGGCCTTGTGAATATCTGGGTCAAGAACATTCCATACAGAGTGAAAATCCAACACAAAGGCCCTGAGGCAAGAGCAAGGAAGGAGGAAGAATAAGGCGATTAGAGTGGCTAGAACAGAAAGGTATTAGAGGAAGACAAGGAGGCCCAGATGGAGCAGGAAGCCAGCTCATGAGGACCCTGCGAGGCCATGGTAAGGACTTCGGCTCTCACTCCTGATGAGACTGGAGTCATCATAGAGTTTAAGCAGAAGAATGACATGATCAGACCTGCATTTAAAGTCACTCTGGGGTCAAATTCTGAGTACATTTTTAAAAATGTTTTTATTGATTTTAGAGAGGGAGAAAGGGACAGGAAGAGAGAAACATTGATCCAATGCCTCCTGCACAGCCCATATTGGGGGCCGAGCTGGAAACCTGGGCATGTGCCCTGACCAGGCATTGAACCAATCACCTCTGGATGCATAGGATTACGCTCTACCAACTGAGAGAAACATCGATCAGCTGCCTCCTGCACACCCCCAACTGGGGATGTACCTGCAACCAAGGTACATGCCCTTAACTGGACTCAAACCTGGGACCTTTCAATTTGAAGGCCGACGTTCTATCCACTGAGCCAAACCAGTCAGGGCACGCTCTACCAACTGAGCCACACAGGCCAGGGCTCTGAATACATTTTTAGGGTAGAACTCATTTGTTGATGGATAGAGTGTGGGGACTGGAGATGAGTCAGGAATGACTCCAAAGTTTTTGACTTGAGCAATTGAAAGGATGGAGTTGCCATTTAGGAGCTTAGTCACTGGTTCTCAACTTTCTGGCCCTTTAAATACAGTTCCTCATGTTGTGATCCAACCATAAAATTATTTTCGTTGCTACTTCATAACTGTAATGTTGCTACTGTTACAAATCGTAATGTAAATATCTGATATGCAGGATGGTCTTAGGTGACCCCTGTGAAAGAGTCCTTTGACCGCCAAAGGGGTCGCGACCCACAGGTTGAGAACCACTGGCTTAGTGGATGGGAGAGGAATTCGGAAATGGGTTAGAAATGTGGAAGTCTAAGTGAGGATGTTGAGTAGGTACCTGGATATCCTGAATCTGGAGACTGGAGTTCGGAGAGAGGTCTAGGCAGCCGGTTTGGTTTGGCAGCTGACACATTTAGATGGTTTTTAAAATTAGGAAAGTGAGTTAGATCATTAAGGAAAAAATACAGAAAGTGTAGAGAAGAGGTCCAAGAATTGAACCTGGGGCACCCCCAAAATTTAAAGTTTGGATAAAAGAAGACTGAGAAGGAACAGGCAGTGAGCTATTGGGAAAACTACAAGAGAGAAATTTCAGAATTCAACTGAAAAAGGGTGTTTCAAGAAGAAGAGAGTAATCTGCTGTACAAAGTGCTGCCTATGGGTCAGGTCAGTTGAGAACTGACCATGGAAGTGACCATCGAAGACACTGATGACCTTGGCAAGAACAAACAGGGTAGAATGGTGGAGGCAAAAGTCTGACATTAGGGAGTTCAAGAGCAAATGGTAGGAGAGGAATCAGAGCTGGTGAGCATAGACCTAGCTGTCCTATATGGCAGCTACTAGTCACAGGTGGCTACTGAACACTTGAAATGTGGCTAGTATGAATTGAGACATGCATTAAGTGTAAAACAGACACTGGATTCCAAAGACGACATGAAAAAAAAAAGCTAAAATTTTTTTTATATTGATTACATGTTAAAATAGTGTTTTGGATAATTAGGTTAAATAACATTTAAAATTTTTCATCTGTTTCTTTTTTAGTTTTTTATTGTTGTCACTAGAAAATTTTAAAAATCACCCATATGCTTTGCATTACATTTCTATTGGACAGCACCAGTAGAGATAAATCTTATATGAAGATGAGAACTGAAGTCACTGACTAGAGGTACTTACGTCAGGTTCCCAGTGTCTCCCATCATGGAAAAAGCCCAACCTTGTCTTTATCAGGCCCCCAAATAGGGCATGTTCAGACATTTTATGCCATTGGTTTGGTCCATGTTAAAGCTTAGTCCATTCCAGTCTTTGTCTGTCCTCATCCACCTAGCATATTCTGTTTCCAGCTGCACTTTGGCTGGTGCTGCGGTACCCAGGCTCACACTGTCTGCCATGGGTCACATGGCTGCTATGGAGAGAAAAGGCACAAGCCAACTGGGCAAGCACATGCTACCAGGTGAGAGAGCACTTTGTTAAACTTGTGATATTATCTCCGGCTTGGGGAGGACCAGGTGGGCTTTCAAACTAACCAATTAATTTCCCAATCATTTGGGGGCTTCACTGGGTTCTCTCCCTAACCAATACATTTCTAAAATCTTCCCTGGGGGAAGGGGGGTTTTGTGTCCCTTATCCAATCCAATCCTTTTCCCAGCCTAGACAGGCAGGCCTCTATGATTGCCATCTTGGCTTTTACTGTGCATGTCTCATAGAAGCATCTCTCCTGTGCCATATTGTTTTCTACTGGGCATGCGCCCAACAGAGGGATTTTCCCTTTATTAAAGTTCTATCTTTCCCCCCAGTAATCTGCAGGGAACTAACTTGGGGACTGTGTGAAGCTATAGCTCTCTAGTGAAACCAGCCCAATATTAGATTTAGCTTTCCAGTTTATTAGGTTTAATAATGTTCGATTCCCATTGTTCCCTTCTTTTATTAATATCTAGCTACCTATACTAATATCATTACTCAACTTTTTCTATTTATGAATCATTTCACTTGGGCCAGATATTTCCACACATCACCAACCCTACCCTGCCTCTTATTAGAATCTGTGAACTTTGTAGGTGGATCAATATGTTATAACGGTATCCTACCTTGCCTCTTATTAGAATCTGTGAATTTTCTAGGGGGATCAATATGTTATACCAGTGTCGTTAAAAGTAAAAATTCATTGAGCTGCACACTTAAGATTTGTACATTTTACTATAAGTACATGAAATCTTTTTTAAAAATGTGGAAAGTCTGGATGATGGGATGTAAGTTTGATTAAAAGTAGAATCACAGGTTTTAGTGGGAGGGGACTCAGAGATGAGCAATGCCACCCCCATCATTTTCCAGCTGGGGACACACAGTCCCGTGAATTTCCCTGCCAGCACCAGAATAGAAAGCCACCTTGGTTCTTTATAGCAGCGGTCGCCAACCTTTCGGACCTCACGGACCACCAGTGGTCCGAGGACCACTGGTTGATGGCTGCTGCTTCACAGGGTTTAGACCTAGTCTCCCTGGAAGCCCAGTTTACCTTCCAAGAAGGGACTGAATCGTGGAAAGGCCTCGGCAAGGGGCCACTGTGGCAGAGGAGACAATACGAACAATGGAGAAACAAAAGCCCCCTCAAGAAAAAGGAAAAAAAAGGCTGGCCATTGAGGCAGGCAGCTCACTTCAATCAAGAGTGGCAAGCTGAGAACTTGCCAAGGAACAAAGGAGGGGACTGCTGAATAGGGGGTGCACTTAGGCCAGCCCCCAGACCACTCCATCCCCCAACCCCACCTGCTCATCTTTCCTCCCCGTCTCCGCAGAAGCAAACACTGAGGGTTCTCTCAACTTCCAATTAGTTTTTCAAATGAAACCGTGACCATTTGGGACCCGCTGCTACTTGTGGTTTTCGAGGTGAATGAAATTACAAAGGCAGAAACCATGATGGTAACAGTTTCGGTGCTTTATCACCATTAACAATGACACTAATGGAGTCTTAAAAAGACTTAACCCCCTCTCCACAGAGGTGCTGGGAGCTTCCTGTCCCGTGGGGATCCTACTTAAGATCAAGAGCTATTTTTCCCCCTTAAGAAATGCCCTAATCAATGGGGAACTCATCGCTTTCAATGATAATCCCTTATGGTTGTATTAAAGTTCCGAAGAGATTTCCCATGCATTACTTCATTTGCTCCCTACAACAGCCCTCAGAGAACGGCAGAGCAGGGTGCAGGCCTCACATGGAGGAGAGAGGAGCAAAGCCAGGAACTGATTCCTGATTCCAGGGTAGTGCTCTTTGTTGTTTCAAGACTCCCAGCCCCTCAGGAAATGTGAGCTGGGCGATCAAGTGAAATAAAGAACAAACAAACATACATGGACCTGCTATAAACTGTTTCCTGGCCTCCTAAAAGCACACAGGAGATAACACTAATATCTACACTACTCAGCAAACAGAGTCAATGCTAAGTATCAGGCACTGTGGTATGTGCTTTGGATGTGAGCTCAATTAATCCTCAGAAAGCCCTCAGAGGTATTACTCCCACTTATGCTGATGGAACACTGAGACACAGAAAGGTTAAAAAAAAATGTCTAAGGACACATGTGAATTAGGGGATTCAGAGTGAGCCAGCTGGACTCTAAACTACTGTGCGTAGTACTCCTTAGAGAAGGCCCAGCACTGCTGTGGTGTCAAAGAAAAACCAGAGATGCACAGCAGTAAAAATGTGGTTAAAACAGATTTTACTCAGGACTATTGCAACAGGGAAAGAGACCTCAGTACAGAACTTGACTCAATTCCAAATACCACCCTGGCAAGTGAGAACTTATAGCCAAAGAGGAGGGTGGGGATCAGTGGGTGGAAACTTTAATAGGAAATGCCAGGGGTCAGTGGGATTCTGGCTAACCCGACCTAACAGGATTCCTGAAGGCAGGTGAGGATGATCAGTTATCACTTGGGAAATGGTGGAGGAACCAATCACATGTCAAGATGATCAGATATTGAGTGTGTGTGTGTGTGTGTGTGTGGGGGGGGGGGGTTCTGGTTAATGGACACAGCAGGGTTCTCCCTAAAACTAGATTTTATAAGGAAGTGTACAGATGGGCCTCGGAGTAGATTTGGAAGCCTGACTAAAGGTTGGTCAAGGAAAGTATCTTTATCAGTGGTAATTTGAGCAATAAATCCAGTGGATTTCATTAGCTATAGGAATTAGCCTACTGTCAGCTCCAGCCTTCCCAGATTCTCCGTGCAGCCTAGCTCCAGAGCTGGGCGCTAAGAGCCCTTCAAGAAGCTTCACCAGTGGGAAGCCAGAGAGAGCATGTGAGGTGAGTTTCTGCATCTGCCATATCCCAGCATAAAATGCTAGTTCCCTAGAATTTGTCGTTGGTCCTAAAATAAAATCTATTCCCTTCACCATGGCCCTTACAAGCCGTATTTGACCCTGGCCACTGTGGCTCAGATGGTTGGAACATCCTGTGCACTGAAGGGCCGCTGATTCCATTCCCAGTCATGGCACATGCCCAGGTTTCAGGTTGGGTCCCCTGTCGGGGTGCATACAGGAGGCAATAGTTTCTCTCACGTGGATGTTTCTCTCTTCCTTCCTCTTTCTCTAAAATCAGTAAAAGCATATTCTTGAGTTAGGATTAAAAAAAAAAGCAGGGAGCATTTTCTTAATCCTTTGAGATTTTGCTTCCCAGCAATTGTCATGTTTGGCTCAAATAAACTCATAAAAATTCTTAAAAAAAAAAAAAGCAGTATTTATTCAGGCTTCTGAGGATACTCTTCTCCTTGCTAATTGCGCCCTAATTGCACTGGCCTACTTTCAGCTCAAATATGCCAAGATCTTGCCTCAGAGCCTTTGCATTTGCTAATTCTCTGCCTAGAGTCCTCTGCCCCAGCTCTGCAAAGGTTCCTTCTTGTCCTTCAGGTCAGTTTAGCTTTCCCAACCCCTCTAGATAAAGCTGCTTCCTATAGCCCTAACTGGTTTGGTTCAGTGGATAATCAGCCTGCAGACCAAAGGGTCCCAGGTTTGATTCCAGTCAAGAGCATATGCCCAGGGTTGTGAGCTGGATCCCCAGTGGGGGATGTGCAGGAGGCAGCCGATCGGTGATTCTCTTATCATTGATGTTTCTGTCTCTCCCTCTCCCTTCCTCTCTGAAATCTATAAAAAAATATATTTTTTAAAAACTGCTTCCTTTCAAGCCATTTTAATCAATCATTCATGTTTGTAATCAATTATTTTGCTCCCTTTCCCCAGCACCCTCCAGGTTCTAAGTGGACCAAGGGTAGGGAATGTGTCTTGCTCACTGCTATAGTTCTGCTGTTGCTTGATTCTCCAGTTCCCTCTGGGTCTGCAGGCCAGCCTGACCCAGCCTTGGTGCTCCTTAGCCTTGCCAGCCCTGCCTCTAGTAAGCCGTTTCCTGTCTTCCTTTCTTCCAGCCACTTCACTTCTATCAGGCCCAGTTCCCTTTCCCCATACGGCTGTCCATCGGGCCTCACCCGGTCTGTCTTCCAGAACTGTAAAGGTCTGGTTACAGGGGTAACCAGCAGCCTGCCCAGCTCTCATCTCTCCCACACCACTCTAAGCTGAGGTCCCTTAGGGACACTAGAAGCCACCCAACAACAATAGGAGGTCAACAGCACATTTTCCCCTCAGGGTGGGATAAGCTGAAACTTTTTTTTAAAGCAAGGCTTCCAGTCCTATGTCCACAGGAGTGAAGTGGCAGGTGGAACAGCACCTTGTGGTATGAGGACTGACACCTGTGAGAGGCGGGGCTCTGGCACACTGGGGAGTGCTGGCCCCATCCATTGGGAGCTGCTATTCAGTTCCAGCTGATTATTACTAACTCTGAATCCCAAACCCCAAACCTAGATTTTTAAAGGAACTTTCTCAATTTGTAAATGTTAGCTACTAATTCAATTTAAAAAAAAGTCACTATGGGTCAAATAAAATGTATCTATAGGCCACCAGCTGCAACCTCTGGAAGGTGAGGCCTTCTTCCCACCTTCCAGGCATCCCTGGAATTGCCAACGTGGCCCTCTTGTCTGCAGAACCTCATTCAGAACTAGCCCCAAGTTCCATTTAACTCCTTTTGCCTTTTCCCAGTCAATATCCCAATTTCCTCGCTGTAGTGAAGTCCAGCTTGGAAAGCAATCTGAATAAAAAACTCTCTACCCCCCAAATTCAATACTGTTAGGATTAGCTACATTTCAAAAGTTATCTAAATGTATTAGTTATGTTTCAATTAACGGAATTAGAAGCAATGAGCCAAAGTACATGACTTTGGGCCAGTTAGGAAAGATTTCAAGTACTGAGCCAAGTGCTGCAGATGCATGACACTGCTTGTCAGATGAGGTTATTATCTGTCTTTTACTGAAGGAAAAAAGGCTTAAAGAAGTTCAGACCCTTGCCCAAAGTCCCTCACCCTAATAGTGGTAACAGCAGCTCTGCCTGACACTGAAGTCTACACACTTAACCACACTAATTCAACGTTACTTCTCTAAGTGGTATTATACAACCCCCATGTAATGGCGGTCCTGGGCACAACCTCACAAGGGGTATTCTTAAGATGTGTGTGATCCTCTAAGAGCTAAAATAATGTATGTGGTCAGCCTTCTTTTAAGACAATCACTCCCCTTCCCCATTGCACACGGACACCAAACTTTCAAGGCAAAAGCAAAGCCTTCAGATATCAACAGGGCCCTTACGCAGACAGTCAGTATCCAGGGCTAGACGGACACTGGCTTTTCCGGGTGAGAAGGACCAATGGGAAAGGGTTGAAGAGGCGTCCTGGCTACTGTGTCAACAATACTTCCCAGCTAAGTCCTTGTGTGTGTGCCCCACGAGTCCCACAGTCCAAAACTACTCTCAATCAAGTCCTTGTTCCCATTACTCCCTTTATTCCAAAACAGCTTTATTTGGGTAAGTTAAGCATATTCACAGCATCCTGCTAGGGCATCATGCCAACGAAACAGAATACCTGGGCTCACAGGACTCTGTTCTCTGTTGGGGCAATAAAAAACAAACAAACAAAAAACAAGCAAAAAAAGTCTAACCACAATTTCAACTTATGTCTTTTTAAATAAAGTTTGTTTTTCATTCCTCTTTTCAAACTGAATTATTCTTGATTTCTCTTCTTGACATTCATTTCAGGTTTCAGAGTTTCCTTTTGACTTCTGGAACTAATGTGCTGTTCTGAAAAATGGAGACAAATGCAAAATTATTGAAAGTTTCAATTTACTGTACTAATTCCTAACTGGTGACAAGAGAGAGACCAAGGTACTCTCCTACTATAAGTTCCCATTAATAAAGGAATATGAATTATATTTACTTATGCCCCATCTCATTTCACAAGACTAAAAGAGCCAGTTCAAACTAAAACTGATGACAAGTTAAATAAAAATAATGAAACAAACCTGATAACTAAGAAAGTGATGTGAAAATTTAAGAAGATGAGGTAATTCCAGGCACACTTCTCACAGTGCAAGGCCAAAAAGATAGCGTAAATTTTTTCAAGAAGATTTTTTATTGAGTTTTGGAGAGCAAGGAAGGGAAGGGAAGAGAGAAACACTGATGTGAGAGCAAAACATTGATCAGCTGCCACACTGGCCAGGGCAAGACAGTATAAATTTTTATTATGAGAACAGAAAAGATGATTTAAAGAATGCTCATCTTCAACTTCCCAGACTCTAGGTCCACCAACCAACGTTTGGCCCTCATATAGCTAGGAAGTCAACGTTCTGACCACTTAGTACAGAAACCTGCATGTGGCTATGTTCTTGCCAATGGTCAGATCTAAATCTTACAAAGAATGATCCTCAAAAATGGGACTCAGCTCACAGAAAAATTTTAAGGAAAAAGACCACTTGATCTCTTTATTCTTTCTTGCTGTAAGGCTGCCTGTCCCTAGACTCCAAGAAGTAATGGGGAAACACAAGAACAAAAATGACAATCTAGACAGACATTGTGCAACCAGGAGGTTGACAGTAGCAAGTAAGTGATTTGGTGGCTCTGGCAAGCAGACGTTGGGTGCTGACATACACGCTGTCCTCAGCAGGCAACTATATCCAGTGGTGAGGGCCAATGTGATGACACAATCTTGCAGATGGCTGCCTTCAACTCAATTTATCTGCAGTTCCAAGGGGCAGGTACAGGCACAGAACTAATCCTGAGGGCTGAAGTGAGTGCTCCTAACTCCCTACCAACACTCAGGTACTTTAAAATGTGTGTTCCAAATGTTCACGTGGAGAGGATAGCACGTGTATGAAACGAGAACAGCTGGAAGGGTAGTGGCCCACAGCCTTTATCCTGGCTAAGATGTTATGCCCCTGATCAAATCAATCTATGTCCTCAAATAAGAACCACCTGGCTACCAGGGTCTTCCCTTTAAAATCCGGCCCTGGCCAGTGCACTCAGTGGTTAGAGCGTTGGTCCTCACACAGAAGGGCCTTGGGTTAGGGTCAAGGGCACATACCTGGGCTGTAGAGTCCATCCCTGGCCCCAATCAGGGTGTGTGCGGGTTGCAACCAATTACTGGTTCTCTCTTACATTGCTATTGCTATTTCTCCCTCCTCTCTCTCTCTCTCTCTCTCTCTCTCTCTCTCTCTCTCTCTCTCTCTCTCTCTCTCTCTCCTCCCTACCTCCTTTCTACTCTCAAAGGAAATATCCATGGGTGAGGATTAAAAAAAAATATGTCCTAGGTCTCAACTTCAGAAAGTCCTGACCATCCAAATAATAAGGATTATTTCCTTTCTTTCAAGCTGTATGATTTGGGGACAGTAGGGTGAGGGCAGGCTATCTAAAAATCAAGAAAGACAAAATCAATTTTTGAAGAATTAAACAGCTCAGTATTTAGCAGAAAGGACCAGTTCTGAAAGCAAATCTCAGACAGAGCAAGTATGTAATTAAGGATAAAACCAAATGGAAATGGCCAAGGAATGAGGATGGGGAGGAGGGACTCACTAAAAGGGGACACTGTACCTTGATTGAGGTGGTGTTTACACTATTGTATGTGTTTGTCAAGATTCACAGAATTCTACACTAAAAACGGTGAATTTTACTGCATATAAGTTAAACCTGAAAAAATAAAATTTAGTTTCTGTGTTGAGGATGAGACATTTTAATTTATGGTCACACATCAGTGAAAAGGCTATACAGTCTATGCTTTTGCTGATTTTTTTTTTTTTCAGAGGATTAAAAATTAGATGGCTTCATTGCTCTGGCAGGGAAAGCCATTTCCACAGAAGAGGATGAGAGGGAACACGACTAGAACATTCAAATACTTTCCCCCTCTTTTTGATCTAGTACAGGGGTCAACAAACTATACCTCAAGGGCCAAATCCAGCCCACTGCCTGTTTTTATACGTAAAGTTCTATTGGAACATAACCATGCTCATTTATTTTCAAAGTCTGTAGCTGTTTTCACATTACAGTAGCAGAGCTGAGTAGTTCTAACAGAGACCATATGGTCTTCAAAACCCAAAGTACTATCTGGCTCTTTCCAGAAAACTTTTGCCGATTCCTGGTCTAGAGGAGCTGATCAATGAAGCATCAGACACTCTCTCCTCCTTGCTTTCACTTCATCTTTGTTCGAGGACTAATCCATGCATGGAGAATGGGTGATATTTCACATGACATTTCAGTCACGCAGGGAGCAGCCCTGATCCATATCCTAAACTCTAGGAATCTAGTTTCTGATACTGGCTTTGCTCTGTGGCCATCAGTCCATAATTTAGTCTCACCAAACCAACAGTTTGACCCAACCAAAGATTAGTGTTACAGAAAGGCCTAGAAACCATGACAAGGCGTGCCAGGATTTGTCATCAGACCATCATGTAATGAATTTAGATGTTCTGAATGGGGTTCCCTTTTAAGAAGTCCAAGGCTGGACCTGTCTTATCTCAACTCTGTTCTCCTATAAACACAGAGAGAGGGACTATTATCTAAAAAGTACCCCATGAGCCTGGCTAGCACAGTTCAGTAATTGAGTGTCAACTTATGAACCAGGAGATCACAGTTCGATTCCTGGTCAGGGCACTGCCCAGATTGCGGGCTCAATCCCCAGTGTGGGGCATAAAGGAGGCAGCTGATCAATGATTCTCTCTCATCATTGATGTTTCTATCTCTCTATCTTTCTCCCATCCTCTCTGAAATCAATGAAAATATATTTAAAAAAATGAAAAGTACCCCATGAGGCATTAGGGAAGACAGAGTTATGTACTTAAAGCTAGGTCAAGGCTGCTCTGCTGCAAAATTACCTCACCCATTGGGCTAACTAAGGGGCTTTGGCTTGTGCCCCAGGGCAGTCACAACCTGGGCCAGAAAGTGGGAAAATGGCCTCAGGATGCAGCTTTGGTTTAGGGGTGGGTGGGGAGGAATGAGTGGGCTGCAAACTAGATAAGTAACTGACATGCATGAGGCAGGCAAGCGGGGAAAGGGGCCCTGCTTCTGGATGAGACCGCCCTTCATCGTTACCGTAATGTCCTATATTTTGCCAATCTACTGCTCTGCTCTGCAGCGATCCTGCCAAAGGAAAGAGGGATTGAGAATCAAGAAAGAACAGTGAGAAGAGAAATAAGCTGAGGCAAGAAACGGCAAACACCCAACCAGAGCTTTCTTTAGGGTCACTGACTTTCCCAGTGTTTGTTCTAGGACTCACACATGGCAGTGTAAGAATGGGCTTTAACCTTCTGTATGGGATGTATGGGGGGGCGGGTGGAGAGCAGGAGATAAGAATCATGATCTCTTTCTCCAAAAAATGTACACAATTTTAGGATTCCAGATTAGGAACTCATGCTAAGTGGGATTTCAATCAAATTGCACCCTTATCTCCCCTTGATTTTGTCTGTCTTGTGGGGCAAATTCCAGAAATAAGAGAACTCAGCAGAGTATGGCCTTGAGCTCTCTGGGGCCTAGACTTGTTGCTGCATGGTAAAACCTGGCCCTTTCTCAGATGCAATGCATAGCTACCAAGTAAAGGCTGCTGGAGTGGCAGCGGAATAAACAGCTGCCACTGTTGGCGATAAGGGAAGCTCGGGTGGAATCTGGATTATTCAGGGCAGTCCAGGTGCATGTCGGGGCTGGGTCTCCATGGTGAGGCCCTAGAAAGCTCACAATGGAGACTCGGGCAGGGATGAGATGTGTGGCTCTCTCACCCACTAATGAGAAGGCTTCTCCCTGATCTGACCAACTTAATCAGCAGCCGTGTTGAAGGGCACACTACTGAATTACATTCTTCCAGCAAAAGTCCTGGAGAGGAGAAAGCAGGACATGTCTAAAAATGCTAACTTCCAAAGGTGAAAGCAATCTGCCCTTCTTTTACTGACCTTCACATGGCTGAAATCACCCAAGTTCTAGTAAAGTCATATTAATGAGAAATACCTATGTGACATTTAAATGTGCCCCTAATCCAGGTTCAAAAGTCAAGATGCCATCACATGAGATCTGATCACTGTGTAAACCTAAGACTGTCTGGTTCTTGGGGACATGGTATGGGCTACTGAGCAGTGAGGCTGTTTCTGGAGGGAAGACATGGACCTTCATGCTTAGGAGGAAAAGCTCCGGGAGCCTTTGGGGGTTACAGAGAAGTAACCCTCTGGGGCAGGGGAAGAGGGTAGGGTTCTCTGGGGCAGCAGAGGAGAACATTTTTCTACAGGCCAGCACATTAACAACAATCCTCTGCCACATGTCCTAATCCATTTTAATCTTCATAAATTAATTATTTTCTTCTCATGTTCTAATGTGTCAGGGTATGAATGGCTGGGATTTTAAAACATTTAAAGCTGACCACCAAGGCCTTTTTCTGACTTAAAAAGGCTTCTGTATTGGGCTGGATTAACGTGCCACACTTGTCCCTAAGGATATAAATATTTTACCACATACCATTGTTCAGAAAGTTGGGGGAGCAGAGCTAATAAAACATTTCTAATCCCACTTTGGGACCGTGGCCCATCCCCAACCTTACCTTTTGATTGCCTGCTGGGCCAGCATCCGATTGCCAGCCAGAAACGTCACACTACCCAAGATGGCCAGGTACTTCAGGGTCTGGAACATGTTGAGCTGAGTCCAGTAGACATACATGAGCCCCAGCATAGCTACAAGAACAGACACCATGAGAGCCAATTA
Organism: Murina feae; assembly: GCA_004026665.1. NCBI lineage: Eukaryota > Metazoa > Chordata > Mammalia > Chiroptera > Vespertilionidae > Murina > Murina feae. The sequence goes on from PVJC01005034.1 coordinate 42,752, forward strand.
AATGAAACAGTGACAACAAACTGGGGCAGAGGACAGTGAGGAGCAGTAATTGCTAGATCAAAAAAAAAGTCTGTATTTGTAGACCAGCTTGTTTTATTCCTTTTATCTGATACCAAAAAAATAGGTAACTCAATATACTTGCCTCTCAGCCTTCGCTATCAAAAAATCCAGAGGTGCCTGACGGGTTTGGCTCAGTGGATAGAGCGTCAGCCTGCGGACTGAAAGGTCCCAGGTTCGATTCTAGTCAAGGGCATGTACCTTGGTTGTGGGCACATCCCCAGTGGGGGGTGTGCAGGAGGCAGCTGATCGATGTTTCTTTCTCATCGATGTTTCTAACTCTCTATCCCTCTCCCTTCTTCTCTGTAAAAAGTCAATAAAATATATTTTTTAAAAAATCCAGAGGTAAAAACCAGACCTTAGCTACTTTATCTTATTCCACAGTCTGACTCACATAGATTTTCTTTAATGTCAATTTTTTTAAACATTATTGTTAAAATTGGGACTCATTTTATTTTGAAAATTCGGAATAAAAATATACAGGATTAAATAAATAATTTCCTTTTTCTTAAAAATATATTTTTATTAATTTCAGAGAGGAAGGAAAAGGGAGAGATATAAACATCAATGATGAGAGAGAATCATTGATTGGCTGCATCCTGCATGCCCCCCACCTGGGGATCAAACCTGCAACCCAGGCATGTGCCCTTGACTGGAGTTGAACCTGGGACCCTTTAGTCCACAGGTCGATGCTCTAGTCACTCAGCCAAATTGGCTAGAGCCTTAACATGTTTTTAAGGGTAATTTGCCACTGTGCCTAGGAGGACTGAGGAGGAAGGCTTAGTGAAAAGGGCTCAGGCCTGTGCACTGAAAGTGCAGGGTTCTGGTCCAGGCCCTGCTCTTCCATCCACTTAATTTCTCTGAGCCTAAATTCTTACCTGTCAAATATGGATCATAATTCCTGCCCTGGTCACCCCCATCAGAGATGTGATGAGAATTAAATAAGGGGATGCGCACACAAAGCATTCTGGCAAGAAAAGTCATGGCTCTAAACAAATTTATATCCAGGTTTTGTTCTCAACCTGACCCAGGAGGCTATCACTCAAATCCAGTAACTGGGCTGGAGAGAAAGGTCATCCTATCGATTTTGCTTAGAAGGATGATGAATGAACTACAGCAGGGGTTCTTAACCATTTCTGAGGTCATGGACACTGTGAGAACCTGATAAAAGTTATAGACTCTCTTTCCCCAGAAAAGAACAGATACACATTTGCCTAGAATTTCAAGGGATTCATCTGTGAACCCCCAAAGAACTCACACACTGAAAGAGCAGGTCTCCTGAAAGAGTCGAAGAAATTAGAAAAGAATATGAAAGTGAAATGCAAGGCAACATTGATCCAATGGTGTTGCAAGCCTTTGAAATGCTTAGCTGATTTGTGAATTGACAGTTTAGGTCCTAAGTTCTCAAGAGAACAATGCAGGACAGGGTGTCTAACTGTGGAAGAAACTGTTTTCTATTACTGTCCAAACACAGCCGCCAGCAAATGTGAAAGATCGATACCTTGGGGAAAGATAACCTCTGGAAACTACATTAATGCTCTTTGTCCAGGAAGATGGCTCAATGTAAAGATACAATAAGTGCGTAATCTCTGGAAATGAACAGGGCTATTAAATGAGGGTAAATGGCCTGCCAACAGCAGCCTAATACAATGAAACCCAATATAATGACAGCTGTTCTAAGCTGATGGCCCAAACAGGTTTATCATCATATTAACTGTCCTAAAAGGCTAGGAGGAAGAGGGAAATGTTATACTATTAAGTCATTATAGTTGATAGGTTGTGGGTCTACTTAACAGGGTGCTTGTGTGGGCAGGCTAAATGTCAGAGGAGGTTAAATGGAATTAGCAGCCGGGAGCACTTACCAGCATGTCCCAGGTGAAAGATAATTGTGCTAGGAGCAAAAGTAAAGTTGGAGACATTGGCACCAATCCGGATCCACTAAACAATGGGGAGAAATAAATTAAAAAGACATTATAATGTGAAAGGGAGGCAACACATGGCATGTCAATGCTAGTCCAACAAACAATCCTAAGGGCTTACAAGTTCATGCATACTTGGACAGGGAATTTTTCCAAGTGACAATTAACCTATTCTAAGTCTTTAGGAAAAATTGTTCCTCCCCTCCACCCCTGCCCCAACACCTGCTCTCAAATGTGCGTGGGTAACTCAAACTTGATCATATACTGACAGCAAACTTTTCTATTTTAAAACAGGTGAACCCATATAGCTGAAAGGTCAGAAACTGCGTTCATGATAAAGTAACTGGCACCCCTGCTATTTTCTCTAAATATTGGTAAGATAAACACACTGGCAGCTGGCAGGATGCATGCTTCTGCTGTGGGTTCCTTGGTTTTTGAAATTCTGATCTCTCAAATATGACAACAGGTACCCATACCATAGAGTCTGGTTTCTGAAAGCTTGTGGCATGCCTTTCAGATTTATATTGACCAATAATTATTTTATTAATATCAATGAATGAATTAGGAACAGGCAGTTTTCCAAAAGTAAGATGTAATGAGTTCTAATTTTCTGAACTTTGATGAATCTGTTTATTAAAAAAAAATTAATTGGTAAAAAATTTTCAAATAGAACTTTAAAGCATAAAAGATAAAAATTTCCTTTCTCTATACTCCTTAAAAAGACCTCTCCTTAGAGGTAACTCTATCCTAACCCCTTGTCTTCTTTACTCAATAAGACATCCTAGCAATCTTGTCATATTAGCATATAAATCTATCCATTCTTTTAATAAACTGCATTATTATTACACAGTATGGATGTACCATAGTTTATTTAACACTTGCTTTTATAAAGACTTTAGGTTGCTTATAGTTTTATGCTCCAGTGCTGAAATGCACAACCTCTGTACTCTATTTTTATTAGCTATAGCCATTGGGGCCTTCCTTCCCTCCCCCCCCGCCCCACTTACCTCATCTGGACATTCCTAGATAGAGCATCCCAGTCCATACACCTTTATCATTTTCAGTGGCCACTGGGTACTTTCTCATGCTGCTTCCCCATAGTGGAGACTTTTAGTTATTCTAAAAGTTTTTGACCATTGGTGCATGTCACAGCTGCTGGACCCCTTTGGAGCTGTGCTGAGGCCAGAGCACAAAGCCTCCTTTGGAACAGCTACATCTGCTGAATCTGGCGCCAGACACATGCTGCCCATGCTAATTACAGCTACTTACCAGAGCAAAGAGCAGGAGCAAGGGTGAGAGGATCAGAGCAGTGAATGTATTAGACACCACTGTGGGGGGCCTCTTCTCAGGCTCACGGAACAGGTGCTACCAAAATAAGTCACACCAAGAATATTTAAGAACATGCCCTTCCCAGTAGGAGCTGCCGTGTTTACCAAAATGCCAATGACAGTCAAGATAAGCAAGTGTCTCTCAGAGGCTAAAACCCCCTGGCAATGAATGGCCACTTGGCCTTTTGCCTCATCTCAATGCTGGCTTCTGATCCCAGAGGTCTCCTTTCAAAGACAATACACTAGTCTCAGCTCACTACTTGGCCAACCCTCTTTTATCCCTTCAAAGACTCATTGCCATTTAGAGGTTGGGGAAATGCAATCCATCAAATGGCATTTGCCTAGTATCAAAGAGGGAGCCCAGGTACATGAATGGTTTGAGCAACACACCCAAGGCAGGAGTCTGGATTTTGTAATGCTTCTGGGTCTCCAGGGTGAGACTATCCATCATATGTCACTTCCGCACTTAAGTCAGCTAACTGGTGTTAACCTCATTCTCTTTAACACAGTCCTACTATTCTACCTTTGGGGCCCTTGTCTTTTTTTTTTAAATAGTGAAATAAGAGTAGTCTGCTTGGAACACTTTAATATTAATTTACAGGTAGATTTCCACACTACTACAGTAAGATCATTTCTCATGAATGCAAAACAATTCACTGAGTGGATCACCTCAGTTTTCTTAACTAGTGATGAAACTGTTGAATAACTCTTGTGCTTATTTTGTAAAGTGTTTTAGAAACTTTTTAAAGCCTTTCTTGCCTTATCCATTTTCATTATCTGTTGGTTTTTTGTTTTTGTTTTTTTAAATCCTTAGCTCAGGGTATTTTTCCATTGATTTTTATAGAGTGGAGAGAGGAAACATCGACATAAGACACATTCATTGGCTCCTGCACGAGCACTGACTGACTGGGGTAGGGGATGGAACCTGCAACCGAGGTATGTGCCCTTCACTGGTAATCACACCCACGACTCTTAGATCCAAGGGCTGATGCTCCAACTACTGAGAAAACCTGCCAGGGCTATCTATCCCTTAGCTGTTTTGATCCTCACAGTAGTCTGTGAACTGCGCTGGGCAGGGATCACTAATATTTGTGTGCAAGGAAGGTGACTCACAGAAGAGAGGAAGAATTTGCCTCAGGAAGGAAAGCCCTGTTGTCCCATTTGAGTTTTCCACCAGTCAGCCCCATCAGCCCTGATTTATGGAGGAGCAGACAGAAAGCCAAGCCCAGCTTTGCTATAGCAGTCAGGGAGTGATCTCAGGCTGTACCTCCTGAATGTTTAGGAAAAACAGACTTGAGTACTGAGATTGTCTACAACTACCTGCTTTCTGGGAGCTGGTCACAGGGCTCTTTGAGCCTGTTTTGTCAGCTCTAGAATATGATTGATATATGCTCTGCCTAATTCACAGGGTGGTAAGGACCAAACTATACAGCATTATATATACAGACAGGTTAAAGAAGGGCCCAGAGCCACCGTCCAGAGTTCTGCTGCCATTTCACATTTCCTTGTGCTTAGTGGAGAAGCCTCTTGAAATATACCTGAATTTCCTGTTTGGGGGTGAAAAGGTTCTTGGACAGGACAGTCGATGGAGCATCTTCCTCAGGGAACTTGATGACCACATCAGCCTAAAAGAGTAAGAGTGTCTTTAAAGTCACAGGGGCAGAGAAGGGGATAAGATTCACTAGCACAATAGTACCCCCTAACGCACATCCAGGATCATAACTGGAAAAAGCTCCAAGCAGTCCAATCACTTCTAAGTCAGCAAACTGAGGCAGTAAAAATTTCAGGAACAAAATAATAATTTGTTGAAAATGTTTTTTAGAGCAAGAGTTCCAATTTTCTACCAGTCTGGTGAGTTGCTTAATACAAAAATCTCAGCTGGTACTCAGGCTGTTACAGCTGCAATCAGAAAATACTCAGTGTCCCTAGGAAGTGTGATTTAGTCACAGAACAAAGAAAGAAAGAAAGAAATGAAAATGTGCTCTCATACAAAAAGCAGAGCAAAGTCCAGGAGAAGAAAAGGAGCTTTGAATACAACACAAGAAACACAGCTGCCCTTTTTGTCTTGCAAAAGGAGCCAACCACCATTCAAGGATGCAATTTGGCCTTTGTTACCTTTCCAATCTCTGTCTACTGCTGCTGACCAGATTTATCAGGTGCTCTAGTAAAATAGACCCACACAGATTGCAGTGAAAGTATCTCAGGCTGTTCCCCAGTGATCAGCCCACAGCCTCAGACACTATTCCGATAAACCCTTGTAACTCTTGAATATTTAGCTCAAATGCCATGTTTTTTAAGAAGTTTTCTCTTATCAATTGAGATACCCAGGTGAAAGGCACTATGTAAACCGTAACATGTTATGCAAATGTTATTAGTTTATTAGCATTTTAAATATCCTATAATTCAATGTTCCATACCATCCTGATTGTTACTGGAACTCAAATCTTACCCAACCACAATCCCTCAAGGTATACCATATCTCAAATGCCAAGCCCTTTATCTCTCGCATTTATGCATCTTACATAGTGCTTTGATGTAATACGAAAACCTTCTTCTAGTATAACTTTTATAGAAATTTGCTAGCACCCACAAGGGCAAATATATACTTCATTCATTCACTCAATTACTATTTATTAAGCACCTACTATGTATCAGGCTATATCATGTCCCTAAGACTACTAATAGCGACAGCACACAGCCCCTCACCTCACAATACATATTTGTTGCCCCGTGAGTGACACAGGCTAGGGTAAAAAACCCAGGCCCCTGAAAAGGAATTGTCTGTGTCTGACTGAGGCACAACCACTCTTGCCTAGGTCAAGGTGCATTTAGGCACATACCACATTCCAAAGGATTGGGTTCTTCAAAGTGGCATCCCCGATGATCAAGTAGAGAGTGTAGATGCCAGAGGCAGAGTCAAATTCGATTTTTCTCTCAGAAGTATCCAGTTCAAACTTGTACACATTCTTGCTGTCCGGCTCAGCTACAAACACTACTTCCTGGCCAGTCTTCTGGTTATGGAGTCGGACAAATGTCTAGATGAAACAATAATGTTGTATCTTATCTGATAATTTAAAAACTCCCTCAGGGCCCAATATTGAATCAATGAGGCAGCAGACTGCTGGCTCTTTCAACACAGTGAGAGCTCCTGCCTGAGAGAGCCGAAGGAGTGGCCATCCCCCCCTGGTTCCTGGCTCAGGCAGCAGAGATAACTTTTGCTAGCATAAGAAATTTAACTTAGGGATGCAGCCAATTCTTGACACTTGGAGGATGAACGCCCAGTTTGTGGATGATTTAAGCCCTTTGCTGTTGCTGCAACTTCTTCTTCCTGCCAGCCTTTTGGCCACTTCACTGCCCAATTAACTTCTTCACCAGAGGATAAAAAGAAGGGAAATGAGGTGGAACTGTGAGAGGCCCATTTTCAATTTCCTACTGCCTCCAGCTAAAGATTTAGTAGTGCAGGCTTGGAGACTGATAGCAAGGCAGAGTTCTAATCAAGCAGAGCAGCCTGGTGTCACTGAGAGCACCCAGGCTCTGAAGACAGACAGACTTGGAACCACTACTTATTAACAGAGCAGGTTACTTAACCTCCTTCGGCCTTGATTTCTTCATCTTTATGACAATAAGATTAACGTCAACGTGCAGTATATGTGTGTAAAGATTCCTGATAATGTATGCAAAGCATTTAGCACAGGACTTCATGTACTCTAGCTGGTCAACAACAAACAGCAGCCAATATTATCAGTATGATGGTACCAGTCTAATCACTTTATCCCCCAACGCCATAAGAAACTAAGGTTTCTCCACATTATAACTACAGCAAAACTTTAATATCCCCTCATAGTTTTTCTTCAAAATAAATTAAACAAGGCAAGTAGACTGGTTCCATTTTACAGATCATAAGGCATGCGGATTAAATGAGTTACACAGCTAGTACTGAATCCACAGAAAAAATTCAAATATCATTTGTTACTCTATACCTGGGCAATGAACCCTCAAAAGTATTTAGGAAAAGGGTCCAGAGATGTGAAGCATCCTGGCTACAGTCTTGGCTAAGAATGGGATTTCAGGAGCTCAGATGCCTGATCTTCCTCCTTGCAGAGCCAAGTGCAGGCAGCAGCCAGGCTTGTCAGCAAAATGCTGTTATACCTGGGAAGTCTCTAAGCCATGGTTTTCAAACCAGAATCTTAGATGAGACAAGTATTCAGTTAAAGTTACATTTCCTCACTAACTTTCATATCCTAACCCAAATTTCACCAATTTATTAGTCTTATAATTTATTTTCTTCATATTCTTTCCTTGTGCTGTTTGGTTGGTAAATATCATTCTGAGAAGAGCTGCAAAATGCTAAGAGGCTAAGTACTTAACAGTTGGTTAGCCATGGTACTGATCAAGTACACAAACCAAGCTCTCTGAAGCTTGAGGGTGGGAGGGAGAGAGGAACAGAGAAGTGCTGGGATGATGTTCCTGCGAGAAGTCATGTTGGGGACTGGGCACAAGTGGAGCCACTGCAGCTACAGGAAACAGAAAGCAAAAGGTTTCCAAGTAAATTCACCCAACTCAAAGGTCAGCTTTGAAGCTGCCCCTCCAGCATGGGCACAAGTCTAGTGGTTCTTGCCAAAGCATTGCTTACAAAGCACCTAAATCAAGTCCATTAAGTCCCATGCCCTTTCCTGTCTTTCAGTATTCACAGTATTTATCCGAATTTCCCTTTATAATACAACCTTGGATGGGACAGGGCTGAGAGCAATTCCTACCAACCACAGGGGATGACAGAGGTGCTGAGAGGACAGGAGGCCATATGTAATTCTCTAGGGAAAGGACTTGGTTTGAAAATCTTTCAAAGAATATTATTAGTTTATAAAACTGAAACCTATCACTTTCATAACATGAAGTAGAGACAAGTTAAAAAGAACTATTCTTCAGATTCCCACGAATAGAAATCTGCATTGGCCAGAACAAAAACATGCTTGAGCCCATTGCCTAGGTTTTCCTTTTTTCAAAATTATTTTAAGACATGGTTTTTGTCAGAAAGAAAAAAGCCTCAGTTAAGTGCTAATCTGTGTTAAATATATTTTCTCAATACCAGCTAATATTTTTTTAAAAAGAGTGTATGCCGGGTTCAGGATTACAACAAATATGAGAAGGGGCAGAGTGTCAGGTAGGAGAACCGGATGGAACTTCAGGGTGCAGAGTGAAGAACTGAAAGCAGGAATCTGGAATCTTCTCTAACCAGTTATATAGTTGACTGTAATGTTTCAAGGCAAGAGAATGCCTGGGCTTTTTCCTGACCTGGTGAGGGGTGAGCTCAGCACCAGTATTCACATCTACCAGTTGGAAGAACAGAGCAAAGTTCTGGTGGCTGTCTGCGATGAACGTGCCCTTGGCCTTGGCTGGGTAGGTCACCCTGAAAGAGACATTTATACAGTAAATTTTTAGAGAGGATCTGCACATATCTAAGAACAGAGTAAAGAATGCAAACTTCATTTTTCAACTTCCCTCTCTCATTGCTGTGGACAGACAGACATGAAGAACTGTCTGTGACCTGAGGGTTAATTGGATTGATAAAACCAGGACTGAGAAAAGCACAGAATAAATTTTTATCAGGGTCTGGAGAAATGCTATGTTATGTGTCCACGCTTTCTTTCACTTCAAGGACCTAAGGACATCAACCAAGTCAGGAATCAGTAGGGCTCATGTGTCCCCCTGCAGACACACAGATGGACTAGAGAGCTGGGATGGCAAAACCACAAGGAAGAAATAAAAATCAGATCAATGTTAGCAGCATATGTGAGCAAGGTTGGAAAATGGGGTAGGAAATGCAAAGAAAAAAAAAGGGTACTTCTAACTTTTTCTTCTTTTTTTAATGCTGTATGTTTTCCTAAATACTTTATCAATTTCTTTTTCTGCCTAAAATTTGATTTATAAAAGTCATTTTCTGAAAGGGCAGTTTTATGAGAAAACTGTTGTTATGAAAGCTATTTCCTGGGATTTCAGGTTAAAATGGCCAGAGGGTAGAACAAGCAAAATGGTTATAGAGCTCACACCCGCCTATATTTTATACTTAGGCTTTAAATTTACTTATGAGTAATAAAACTCTTCATTTATATAGAACATTAAACTTTGCAAAACACTCTCACAGATATTATTTCAATGGATTCTCAAAAGTGCTTTCATATCCAGTGTCACTATGAAACTATCCCAACCAGAGGAAGAAGGGCCAGCCCTTTCTTAGAGGCAGGATTTAGAGGTTTTGCTTCTAGGTTCTAGCTAATATCCCATCTTCAAAATGGCCTTGAGGATTCACCTACTTTCTTTAGAATCTATATCCACCCAAGTTAAGATGGGTGCCTGACTATACCCAAAGGTATAGATGACCCCCCAAAGTTAGGATCTAGGAAAAGCCTGACAAATGGCCTTCATACAGTGTTCTGACTGAACCCTGATCAATTACTAATGGTTACTTAGTAGGCTGTGTTAAAAAAAGATTCTAAGTTCAGCAGGAACAAATGCTGTGACTGATCAATTATGTCTTTCATGAACTTGAGAAAGAGAATCATATCTCTACTGTTAGGTACGTGCCAACTCAGTTCTAAGAACCTATGAGGCTTCCAACATTTTCCAGACACACTGTGGGCCAAAGAGAGTTGCCATGAGGCCACTCAAAGTAACTTCAGGACTGTGAAGACAAAGAGATTACACCAGAATATAATTTAATATACTGCTTCTTTCACTGAGAAAGTTTTTCTTTTTAAAATCATCTTAACTAAATAATGTGCTTGGTGATATAAAGACTTACTCCTTATTTCACGGACCGGTTTGCTCAGAGACTGACAGCTGGTACAGATATCTCCCCAAACTGCTTGGATGACAAGCAGCACCCCTGGTGGTATGCCAGCAGAACTATAACCTCTTTCATTTGGAGTGCAAGCTGGATCTCTGATGACAGAAATGACATTTAGAGGGGCTCAGCTCTAGCCTGAGCTCCCCTGTGCCCAGGAGGCATCCCACCTACCGTGTGGTTTTGGGTGCAATGCTCTGATCCTTATCCACAGTGGAGAGATCAACATTTGTGATGCCAACTTCAGTGGAAATCTTGACCCTGAGCTAGAGCGAAACACAGAAGAAAATCAACAAGTCAATTGGTAGATGTGCCAGGAATTAACACACATATCCAAACTAGGAACCAGGAGGTGACATTTCAATTCCAGGTCTTTTCTTATGTCCTTTAAAATAAATAAGGGGGGAAATCCTTAAGCAGTACCCTTCAAGTAACTTAAATCAAAATCAACAGGTACTCAATTCTAATGACAGCTAACGTTTATTAAGTGTTTACTATGTGAAAGACACTGATTTTACAAAGACTATCTCATTTAATCCTCACAACTCTGTAAGGCAGTGCTATTTCAGACGGGGAAATTGAGTACATGTTAGGCTTCCCAGCTTCCCAGCAACACTTACTCTGTGCCAAGCAAACTAAGTCTACCCATGAAGACCTAAGAAGCCACGGCAGCCATCTGTATTGTTCACCAAGTACTTCTGGTTCTCCTGAGCATATGGTAGAATTGTACTTCCCTGCCCCTCTGTAGTCAAGCGTAGCCACGTGACTTGCTTTGGCCAATGAAATGTGAGCAAAAGTGACGTGTGTCACTTCCAACTGAAAACTTTAAGAGTCAGTGTGTGATTCGTTTCCCCTCTGACCTGGGTAATGCACAGAGAAAGGTTTGCTCTTTCAGCCTGGGTCCTAGAGTAAGGAAAACATGAAGCAGAGCCTCCAGTTGATAGATTAGATACCTAGCATGGGCCAAAAAGATCCTCTTGGGGTTTTTTTGTTTTTTTTAATTTGTTTTTGTTTTTTTAAATATATATATTTTTATTGATTTTTTTACAGAAAGGAAGGGAGAGAGATAGAGAGTTAGAAACATCGATCAGAGAGAAACATCGGTCAGCTGCCTCCTGCATACCTCCTACTGGGGATGTGCCCACAACCCAGGTACATGCCCTTGACCGGAATCGAACCTGGGACCTTTCAGCCCTGCCAAACCGGTTAGGGCAGAACCTCTTGTTTTAAGCCAGCGATCACCAACCTTTTGGACCTCATGGACCACACCCCTAGTGGTCCTCGGACCACTGGTTGGCGACTGCTGTTTTAAACCACTGAAATTTTAGAGTTTATTATAAGCACAAACCAGTCCATCTTGACTCTTACCATGTTTGAATTCTATACATTCCTTATAAACATCTTCACAAAGAGGAACTCACTGATGCCAGTACACAAATTTTTAAAAATTAAAATTCCAAAAAAGACAGAAAATATGTTGTCCATTCATGAAGAATATTTTATTTAAAATCCAAATTCGAATGTGCAAATTATGCAAACACACCAAAAGCACTTATGTGTAAACATCTGTGAGATTTCCAAATATCTGATAAGCCTGAATGCAATACTTAAAAGAAATCTTTGCTAAAATCCACTCGTGTATAGTCTAAGTCAGGATCAAGGAATAGAGACAGGAGGACTGGACAGATAAATGAAGGACAGCTTCAGCATTTTTCTAAAATGTACTATCAAGGTGTGACAGCCTCAAACCAAGGACAAAGAAGAAAAATTAAAAAGAATAAAGATAACTACCAAGTAACTTAACAGCCTTCTCTTCTGCCATCATAATGACTATTTGGTGACAACAGCCTGCATTATCAGATTGAATAGGGGTGTTCTTGTTTTGCTTTAAAAAAAAAAAAAGAAAAGAAACTTGAATGTAAAAGATTATCATAAGCCATAAGGCTGTTATCTATTTTTTGAATAAATAGCCACCTATTGACAGAATTATATTTAGTATCACTGCTTGTCACTGAATCTAGGCACCTGGGTGGATTAGGCAGTGTGGGAAAACAGTCGGCCTTTAAGTTGGATAAACCTCCAAGGAGAGAGCTGGGAGCTTCTACTGACACTTTGGGCTCTCTGCTGAGCAAACAAAACAGCTTCACAACTCAGACTGAGCTCAGAAACAGCAGGCTCTCTTTCTATATAAAGCTCAACCCAGAGACACACTGACACTACTTCCATTTGAAGAAAAACTGGGGTGGAAGGTTCATCTGGAGCACCTAGGTACACGGGATATACAGAGATGGCAAAATGTACTCCCTGTCCTACAGGGAAGCATATATGCAAAGCTAAATTATAAGAGACCAGGCTGCTTTAATGGAAAGCTATACAAGGTGCTACAAAAGCACAGAAGGACCGCGACTCAAGTTGGCCTTGGGGTATCCCTGGCTGGGAAGTAGAAAATGTAAGAAAGGAGTTGTTTAGTAATACTCCATACCATTAAAAAAAAATCTGTCTTCATAGTAACTACTCTGCAATCTTCACCAACATTAAGTAAGTTCCTTTTCACTCCAGTGACTCATTCTCTTAAGAACTTATTTAATTTGTAAATGTGACCTTGAAATCATCGTCCCACCCAAACGACCATAAACAGGAGACAAGTTAAGTAAATAATGGCACAAGTATATTATGAATTACTATGGAGCAATTCAAAAGAACAAGGTAGATGTTCACGGACTCCTACTTTTGAATACACAGCCATCTATTGGAAGAATTATACTTAACATCACTGCCTGTCATCAAGTCTAAGCAACTGGGTGAATTACTGGGGGTTGGGGGAGGAGAGAGGAGGCCATTAAGTTCAATAGACCCCCCTAGGAAAAAGCTAGGAGCCTCTACTTCGTGACAAAAGCAAAGAATACAGCTGCTTATAGAATGATCCCTTTTGTGCAAATAAGAAAGGCTATGCAGACATTCATTGATACATGCATCCTTCTTTTTCTTAAAGTGAACAGTTAACTGTTAATAATGGATTCTCAATAAGGAGAAGGACTGGATTGAGGGTTTGAGAGAAGGCTCTTATATTTCATTACATATCTTTTGGTACCTTGAATTTTTTTAACTACATGCATATTTTATTATTTTCTTAAGAAATAGGGATTATTTGAGTAATAAGATTGTATGCAAAATACTTTCTTTTTAAAAAAATATTTTTTCATTGATTTTACAGAGAGGAAGGGAGAGGGATAGAGAGTTAGAAATATTTGATGAGAGAGAAACATCCATCAGCTGTCCCCTGCGCCTGCAACCAAGGTACGTACGTGCCCTTGACTAGAATTGAACCCAGGACCCCTTAGTTCATTGGCCAACATTCTATCCACTGAGCCAAACCAGTTAGGGCTACCTTCTTCTTTATAAATATTTAATATTAAAAAGCACCCCCCCCCAAAAGTACCACCCAATATATATGATTTTAAATATAATTACTATCCTTTTCAGAAGATGGATAATCAAAACTGATGTTTAAAGACTAGTGTAAGGCTCTTCAATATATGCTAATTATAGTGATAAGGAAGCCATCAGGTTTTTGCTTAGACTCCTGACTATAAACTTACAACAATAAGATGATCACTAAAGCCTACTAATCAAGACTCAATTGTGTTTTTTCTAAGAATATCATAAGTATTCCCAGACAATACAGACACACAAATGACAAAAGGGCAATTGGGGTTTGCTCTCAGCCCTAATTTTAAAAGGTACCCTAAATTGCAGCTTTATTATACAGAAAATACTGTAGGGCAGTTCTTAAATAGGGAAGTTTTTGAAAAGTCATTCTATTCCTAAAATCTTACTACAAATGAAAACATTGAAAAGAAAAGCATTTTTATGATACTCTTTTAAAGCAAACTGAGAAATAAAAACCATCGTAACTGTTTTCAAAGCCCTGTTATAAAGGGTTCAGAGTAGGATACCTGTTGGTTAGCTTCTTCCTTTAACCAAGCACAGCAAGATTCGTTTTTATAAGAGGGAGGGGACTTGTTTAGACACTTTAAATGCAGCTAAACTTGTTTTACAGTGAATCATGCTAAGTACTTTCTTTGGCTGTGATGCATGCCACATACACCTCAAAAAATGTTTTAACTCCAGGAAATGCGGTCTTTTTGCTGAGTAATAACCCCTCTGTTTAGCTTATTATTGTCAAAATTGATGGTGCATTAGGGGCAATTAATGCTAAAGACAGTTCGAAAACCTATGCTTCCTCTTACAGCAAGTCCAATGTCAGTGAGTGCTAATACAGGCCTTTCACACCAAACCACTGTTAATGCACTCTGACCAATGTCAAGCATCCCTCAGGAGAGTAAACAGGACCTGCTGACCAACTCTAGGGCTATGAGTGTGACGATTACTGAAATTACAAAGTAAAGCCGCCTATGCAACAGAAGTCAGAGCATGCACACACACACACACACATGCACATATAAAGCTCTAATGTAATGAAAAGGGAGAGAGGAGATTTTGAAATGTTTACCCCATCAATTGTGAAGTAAAAGGACAGCAACGGCCTCAATGAGGGCTTATTTCATTGCACAAATAACAGCTATTAACTATTCTATTTCTGCTATTCTGGACTTCGATAATGTTCCCAACAACCACAGAAACACTTGGACAAACACCCAATTTGATGTTTGTACAAAACGCCAAACTGTTAATAGTAATCAAGACAGCACAGTATTGGTGGTATAAGGATAAAAATACAGGCTAATGAAACAGAAGTGCAAGTCTAGAAATTAACTCTTAAATTTACGGTCAACTGACTTTTGACAAGGATGCCAAGACAATCAACAGGAAAAGGAAAGTCCTTTCAACAACTGGTGCTGGGGGACAACTGGCTGTCCACATGCAAAGGAAGAAAATTAGACCCATACCTCAGACCATACATAGAAATTAACTCAAAATGGATCAGAAACCTAAATGTGAGAGCTAAAACTACAAACTTCTTATAAGAAAGCAGGAGTAAATCTTCATGACCTTGCATTAAGCAATGTTTCTTAGGTATAGCAAAGCACAAGAAGTGAAAGAAAAATAAAGAAATTGGACTTCATCAAAATTAAAGTTCTTCATGCTTCAAAGGAAACAAGGGAAAAGAGGGCCTACAGACTGTGAGAAAGTATCTGCAAAGCATATACCCCCTAAGAGACTTGTACCAAAATATAAAAAGAAGAGCTGCAGCATGTAATAGTTCATGTGTATCATGAGATGAAGAAGGCTGAAAATCGATGTTCTAGATAAACAAGACATGCATACGGAAACATGTACCAAGATGTTCACAGCAGCACTGTGTGTAATAGTGAAAATCTAAATGTCCAACAATAGGAAAATGAATTAATAAAATCTCATTTATTCACAAAATGATTATTTTTATAATTACCCATACTTATGCATACAGCTCTAGTTCTACATGTATAAATATGGCTAACTGTCATAAAATATTGAGTGAAAACAAGCAAAGTGCAAATGGAACATGTAGTGTAAAGCAATATATAAATTTCAAGAAGATGCATATCAATGCAACATATTGTTTAAAAATACATACTCTACATGTAGCAGAAATGTAAAAACTGGCATTGGAATAACAAACCCCAAATCTGGGAGAAAAGTGTTTGAAAAATACAGACAGCTTGAGTTTAATTCATAGGGGTTTTATTTCTTCCAAAAAAAATGGAGCAAATACAGTAAAATGTTAGGGTTTGAAAAAGATGCATGGCCGGTAGTACATGAGGATTAATTCCTCGTTCCTTTCTGTGTATTTAAAATAGTGCATACTGAAAAATGAAATTAAATTCTAGGGAAGCACGATGAAGTGGCAACATTCGCACTGAACCAGGATGCGTAGAACAGCAGATGAACAAGGAAAGGGAAGAGCACTGGATGGAAGAAACAGGAGAAATCCAAAGGCATGGGCATACCTGGGGATCAGTATGCAGTCAAAAGCAGGTAGAACTGAGGCGATGGGGATGCACCCACACTGAAGTATGTGCATGTGCCTTGTTGAGGACCCTTTAAGTTATACTGAAGAGTCTAGACCTCACTCACAGATAATAGGAACCAATGTAATGTTTATGCAGAGGAATAATGTGTTTTTGCCATTCTAGAGGCACTTATGGAAAATTAAATAAAAGGACAGAGATCAATGACGATGAAACTAGTTAGAAACTATCTTATCAGTCTAGATAGAGAGTATAGGGCTCTACCCGACTAGGATCACTGCAACTGAAGAACAAAGGGCTCATGCAAAGGCTACTCAAGGAGGAATCAACAAGACTTGGTGACTGACCAGAAGTCAGAGTGGAAAGAAAGGACGAGGTTAAGTGTGACGTACAGGTATGGCACTTAAAATGGATAGGTTACTATCAAGATTGTAAGGGTAGAAGAAGAGTTTGCAGACAACAAAAGAAAAAAATTGCCTTTTAATGTGTTCAGTTGCAAATAAGGCCCCTTAAGGAAGGAAATGAAAACAGATTTTAAATGTTAAAGGTACACACTACAATAGTTCCTATCCAAATTTTGTGTTAGTGAATGGACTAGGATCAAATGCCTCATGCCCAAAAAGGTCAGGCATGAGGTTGAGAAAAGGCAGAGACTAGAGTTCCATAAAAATATCTTCCTTTCTGCCAAACTTTAAATATAAGTGTGTCATCTACCTATGTTAAGTAATGCCCCACTTTTGAAAGGTCAAACTTTCCAGCTGTCTCTCTCTTATCATTTAAAAAAAAAGTGAGTGTCACAGGAGCCAACCTGAAAAGCTCTCCAAAGACCAAATCTGGGATATGAACAACACAATAAATGATACTAGTGAATCATAATCTACAAAGTAAAATAAATATTCATGAATCCAAAGTGTTATGAATAACTGAATGAATAATTAAATTGGGGTGGGATGAGACAGCTTTTTTTTTTTTTTACACCATAGAATTCTAATTAATAAATGTAGAAGAAATGAAAGCGAGAGAAAATCACCTTTTGGCAAGTACCATACTACTAACTGTTGCATGCAAGATCTTAAGGACATTTGCAGAGCCTCAAGGTATCATTCCACCAGATATTAAATTGCAAAGCAGAAAAACAGCAGCTTTACAGTGGAGGAACCTAGCAGACACTGCCTTCACCAAGTGATAAAGATTAGCATGTCAATATCATATATATGTGTTTAACAAGATGCACTGACAAAGGCAGAGCGTCCCTTTTGGGGTATTCTTTTTTTTTTTTTTTTTAATAAAAAAATGTATTTATTTTTTATTTTATCTTTATTGCTCAGATTATTACAGTTGTTCCTCTTTTCCCCCCCATAGCTTCCCTCCTCCCAGTTCCCACCGCACCCTCTGTCCTTACCCTTTTGGGGTATTCTTGCAAAAAAAGCATAACCTAAATTTAATTATGAGGAAATTTCAGACAAACCCAAAGTGAGGGACATTCTACAAAGTAAGTAGCCAGGATTCTTAAAAAGTGTCAAAGTCACAAAAGACAAACTATCTTAGATCAGAGAAGGCCAAAGGGATATGACAACTAAAGGACTATGTGATCCTAGATTGAATCCTGGACCAGAAAGGAACATTAGTGGGATAACTAGCAGAATCTAAACTAATAAAAGCGAAATAGTAAAATTAACCGTTTCTCCGAGACAGGGTAAGCCACGCCCACCAGCCAATCAAAGGGCTGTATGCAAATTAGCCCAGCCAACATGGCGGCCGCCACTCACGGACCTGAGTAAACGTTTAGGCAGCGTCCCTTGCAGCAGGAGCGAAAGCGATACCGTTTTCGGCCCTTGGCGGGCAGGCTCCGAAACATGTTTCAATAATATGTAACAATCATAGAATCCTCAGGAGCTGAAGGGAACAGCAGCCTGGCCTGCCTTACTAAGAGTAACAAAGTCTCATTACAGACGCTGCGCTGCGAGGTGAAGCAGAGGAGGTTTCGTTACCTCAGCCCACCTCAGCTTAAA
>PVJC01005035.1:0-60853 GCA_004026665.1 Murina feae
CTCTTAAAAGCTTTAGATTTATGGAAAATTTGGCAAAGATGGCACAGAGTTTCCGTAAAACCATACCCTTGTATTAACATCTTACATTATTGGTCTGGTACATTTGTTATAATTAATGGACCAATATTGACATTTTATCGTTAACCAAAGTCCATGCATTATTTACATTTCCTTAGGTTTTATCTAGTGTCCTTTTTCTGTTCCAGTATCCCATTCAGGGACGAGGTAACATGGTCATCATTATTTCTTGACTGTGGCAGTTAAACGGCCCCTGTTTTTGAAGACCTTGACAGTTTTAAGAAATACTGGTTAGATATTTTTAGGATGCCTCTCTGTTGTGGTTTGTGTGATGTCTTTCTCATGATTATACTGGGGTTATAGGTTTTTGGGAGGAAGACCATAGAGGTTAAGTGCCATTTACATAACATCCTGTCTGGGGCACATGCTGTCACGTGGTTTATCCCTGTTGACGTTAGCTTTGATCACTGATTGAGCTTGTTCTATCAGGTGTATCCACTATAAAGGTACTTACCACCCATTCTATACTGTCGACTTTGGGGAGAAGTCACCATGTGCAGCCCACTCGTGAGTGGGAGTTATGCTGGTGAATTATTTGGAAGAAGCTGCCACCTGGTGGTCCATGCGCTCCCATAGGGGGAAGTGCTGCTCAAGCAGAAGCGGGGCTCAAGGCTCACTAGCAGCAGTGGCGGGAGCCTCTTCCGCCTCGGTGCCAGCGCTAAGGATGTCCGATTGCCGGCTTAGGCCTGATCCCCTAAGCCAGCAGTCGGACATCCCCGAGGGCTCCTGGACTGCAAGAGGGCTCAGGCCCAGCTGAGGGACCCCCTCCCAAGTGCACAAATTTTGTGCACTGGGCCTCTAGTAGGTTATAATCCAGTACTCCTTAGTTTTGCTCAACTTGTTCCAGTTTGAACATTGGGAGTTCTTTCAGTTGGATCCTAGATCCCTCTGGGTATAGTCATTATGGAGTTTGTGGTGGTTTTTACATTTTTAATTTTCATACTAGAGGCCTAGTGCATGAAATTCATGCACAGGTAGGGTCCCTATTGGCTGCTGGCTGGGGCCTCCCTTCCTCCGGCTGCCTGCCACTGCCACTCCCTGATGGTCAGCACGTGTCTCCCAGTCAGTCGAACTCCCACCCATGGGGACAATTTGCATATTAGCCTTTTATTACATAGGATTTTAGTTTTTTGGTTTTGGTAATCCTCACTCAAGGATATTTCTTCCATTGATTTTTAGAGAGAGTAGAAGGGAGGGAGGTTGGGGGAGAGATAGAGAAGGGGAGAAACATCATGTGAGAGGGACACATTGATTGCTTGCTTCCCACATGGACTGGTGATTGGTCCTACAATCCAGGTACATGCCCTTGACCAGGAATTCAAATGGCAACCCTTATGTTTGCCAGCCAGTGCTCTAACCATTGAGCACATCAATCAGGGTTATTTTTTAGCATATTCTTACTTTGTTTCACTATAGGAATCAGCCATTTCTCCAAGGAGTTCTGCTTCCTCTTGATGGAGAATGGCCTTAGAAGCCATGATCTGAGTATGTTCATTGCTATTGGGGTGTCTGTCTTTTAGGCCCTTTCAGCTGACAAAGCAAAAAAATAGGAGTTTATGTTAACTCATGTATATATACCATCTGTAAACATTTTTGTATGTCACCATCTGAATCTGTTGTAAGTGAAACTTGAGTTCGTATAAGTCTCCAACTCTAATTCACTATCACACGGACCATTCCAATGTCCTTTCCTTGCTCATCTTGAACCTCCCCCTGCACCATTGAGAAGCACCTGTTTACTTAGTTGTTCAGCCCCAGAGTCATTCATCTATACCTCCTGGAGATAGCTTTATCAGGTAGAGTGCAGTTGGGAAGGTGTATTGTTAAGACCCTCTTTCTCTACCTTTGAGACTAGAAGTAGACTATGAGGTTGAGCCCAGCCAATGTGGTTCAGTGGTTAAGCATCCAACCCATGAATCAAGGGATCATGGTTCTTGGTCAGGACATATGCCCAGGTTGTGGGCTTGCTCCCTAGTGAGGGGTGTGCAGGAGGTAGCTGAATTATGACTCCTTCTCATCAATGTTTCTGTATAGCCCTCTCCATTCCTCTCTCTCTAAAATCAATAAAAACATTACAAAAAAATTATGAGGTTGAATTAAAACTGTTTTCTCTCTCTCCCCCACAGCCCATGTTGTTGTTAATTTAGTAGATTCCCAGTCTCATAATATCAGTGTCTAAGTTTAGCTCCTTAGAAACAGTTCTGGTATCACAACCTCAAGTTAGCATATGTAACTTCTCTCTAATTTGCTATCAGTGTCTAACATAATTCTTATTTTCTTGCCATAGAAAGAAGTTTTGGTATGAAGGTCCTTCCTTGGGCTCTCACTTGGTAAGTAGAATGGCAGCAATGAGCGCCTGCACAGCCTTGAGGTTACAGAAGTCGGCAAGGCTCCAGCCTGGGGTCTTCCCATTTCCATGTTGGAGAGGTCAGCGTCTGCAGGGGTAGGACTGGATGAATTTGTAACATGGAATTCAGACCTTCAAAAAAAATTACTGACACAAAAGTTTTCCAGTACGTCATATCTGTGATCAAATTCTGACATAGTAATGTCCATTCAGTTTTTATTTTATTTTTAAACATATTTTTGTTGATTTCAGAGAGGAAGGGAGAGGGAGAGAGAGATAGAAATATCAGGGATGAGAGAGAATCATTGATCAGCTGCCTCTTGCATGCCCCTCGCTGGGGACCAAGCCCACAACCGGGGCATGTGCTTTTTTTTTTGTCAGGAAAACAAACTTTATTAAGCCCCCCAGCCTAGTTCTCTTTCTCCTGTACAGTCTTGGTTCCCTATAGACACCCAGTCTGGTGAGTGGCAATGAGACCCACTTTTTGGCCAGCAGGGGCCGGGGCATGTGCTCTTGACCAGAATCGAACCTGGGACCCTTTGGTCCACACACTGACACTCTATTCACTGAGCCAAACTGGCTAGGGCAATTCAGTTTTTAATATGTATGTATAAAACACACATATGTATAGATACATTGCAAAAGTTTATGTAATTAATGACTCTGGAGACACTGATAGAAAAAAATAAACTCTGTATACGAAAAACCATTGAATTGTACATGTTAAGGGGGAGAATTTTTTTTTAAATATAGTTTATTGATTTTTTTTTTTTTTTTTACAGAGAAGAAGGGAGAGGGATAGAGAGTCAGAAACATTGATGAGAGAGAAACATAGATCAGCTGCCTCTTGCACATCCCCTTCTGGGGATGTGCCTGCAACCAAGGTACATGCCCTTGACCGGAAATTGAACCTGACCTTTCAGTCCTCACTCTATCCACTGAGCCGAACCAGTTAGGGCTAAGGGGGAGGATTTTATATGTGGATTATCTACTCTAATAAAAGAGTAATATGCAAATTGACCCTCACTCTGAGACACCTAAGCCACGCCCACCAGTCAAGCCACGCCCCCAGCCAATCAGAGCAGCTGTATGCAAGTTAATCCAGCCAAGATGAAGGCCGGCAGCCACAGAGCTAGAGCAAACAGGAGGCTTCTGTTGCACCTGCCTGCCTAGCCCAGCTGGGCCTCTTCTCACAGCAGCAATGTTTCAATTATAGAAGCCACAGAGCTGAAGCAAACAGGAGGCTTTGTGCCTGCCTAGGCCTCTGTTTAAAGCAACAAAGTTTCAATTATAGAACATAAATAAACCCCAGAAACCTGATTCCAGCCAGTCTCACTGGACCTTGGGTCAATGGGAGCTGTGGGCAGCCTAAAAATGGCCCTCATCCCCTCACCCAAGCTGGCCAGGCTCCAAACCCTGAACGGCCTGTGGGCAGCCTGAAAATGGCCCTTAGCCTCTCACCCAGGCTGGCCATACCCCAGCAGGTAGGCATCCCCCGAGGGTTCCCAGACTGTGAGAGGGCACAGGTTGGGGCTGAGAGACCCCCCCCCCCAAGTGCACAAATTTTTGTGCACCAGGCCCCTAGTATTTCAATAAAAATTTTTCTTGAAATATATGTACTGGCAGTAATTTTTTAAAAATATATTTTTATTGATTTCAGAGAGAAAGGGAGAGGGAGAGAGAAATAGAAACGTTAATGATGAGAGAGAATCATTGATTGACTGCTTCCTGCATGCCTCCTACTTGGGATTGAGCTTGAAACCAGGGCATGTGCCCTTCACCAGAATTGAACCCGGGATCCTTCAGTCATCAGGCCAGCGCTCTATCCACTGAGCCAAACCAGCCAGGGCAGTAATTCTTTCTTTAAAATATATTTTTATTGATTTCAGAGAGGAAGGGAAAGGGAGAGATAAAAACATCAACGATGAGAGAGAATCACTGATCAGCTGCCTTCTTCACGCCCCACAGTGGGGGATCAAGTCCATAACCCAGGCATGTGCCCTGACCGGGAATTGAACACTGACCTGGTTCATAGGTCAACTCAACCACTGAGCCAGGCTGGCTGGGCAGTAATTTTTATCTTGGAGGAATGCTAGGTAAAATCTGGAAGGATCCAGCTCTATAAAATAAATTTAACTTAAAGCAAGGTGATTGAGTGTAACATTTGTTTCTTGTTTATGAAGATGTTCAAATTCTTCACAGCTGCCTTTACTGTAAGTTAGTACAAGTTTAATGTATAATCTAATGTTAGCCTTTGTGTCTGTTCTTTCTAATGCAGGCTTACAAGCCATCCAAGTTGGAACTCCTGACAAAGAGCGTTTCAAAGAAAACCAGGAAGGAAGACCACGTGCGCCTGAAGGCCCTGAATGGCCTCCTTTACAAAGCGCTCAGCGATTTTCTGTGCACCCCTGAAGTGAGCCAAGAGATCTATGACCTGAATGTGGAGCTCTCCAAGGTAGACTGGAGGGACCAAACTGAGAAATGGGACTGAGGATTGCTGGTCTCACTGTTAGGATAAAGGCACCAGGTCACTCACAAGGTCATTAGTTTGGGTTGTAGGAGTGATGCTAAGGGTGGCCATTTAAGTACTGAAGAGGGGATGATTGTGGTATGAAATCAGGGAAGGGAGGTATCCGACCAGATAGCACCAAGTGTGTAGTCAGTTGCCCAGGAAGTGTGATGACATGGAGCAATCGAAGACCTGTGGGTCAGATGAGGAGTTGATATGTCTGCCTTTGTCTTGCAGTAAAGACGAAGGTGGTGACTTTCTGCCATTTGTCCACTTAGAGTGAGTTTAGCCAAAGGGAAGTAGTGAGGAGAATAGTGGCAGTTCAGGTGTATTCAGTGAGTGCTGTGGGGTTGGGGTCAGGGAGGTGAGGGTTAGGTTCTGGCCCCGTTTCATCAGTTGAGAGTGTGCGCAGGAGATGGTGGATTGTGATAGTGCAGCTGGAGCACTAGCATCTTGGGAGGTGGTCATGCTGTCTCATTAGTTTCCATCTCCTGTGCATTGTTTTCGGAAAACCCACTTAAACTGAAAGGGATTTGCTGGGGGTGGCGGGGTGTCAGGTGTCTTTGACCTCAGATTTCTCCACCTGCCGTGTGTACTGGAAGACAACTGGCTCTGCTGAGCAGAATGCACACATCCAGGACACCCTGAAGCGATTTTCAGCACATATGAGGTGAGGATGCTTTGCTTGCCAGGTGTTGTTTGCTTTTGCAGCATCTGAAATTTCCCAGCCTGTTTCATGATGTATTTTTGCTTTTGAGGGAATTTTTGGAAACATTTTCTTTTTTTATTTATTTTTTCCTCACCCAAGCATTTGTTGGTGGTTTTTATTTATTTACTTACTTTAGAGAGAGAGAGAAATATCGCTCTCTCTGCTGTGCACACCCCAACTGGAGACCTAGCCTGCAACCTAGGTAGTTGCCCTGACTGGGAATTGAACCCATAACCATTTGGTGTACGGATGATGTTCCAACTAACAGCTATCCAGGCAGGGCTGGAAGCATTGTCTTGAACTTCAGAGTATAATTTACATTTTCATATAAGCCATAATCTAGGCAAGTGTTTCTCAATGTGTGGTCCTTGATCTCTAGGGGACCCCAATATCTTTTGGAGGGTTCATGAGGTTAAAGCTATTTTCATAGTAAGATGTTATTTTCTTTTTTCTCTGTGTGGACATTTGCACTGAAGTCACCAGAGGACCTATAGTCATCATAGCTTCATACCACATGCTCACATGAGCTATAGCTTGTAGGCTGAAGGGTCCTGGGTTCAATTCCGGTAAAGGGCACATGCCTTGGTTGCAAGCTCAATCTGGCTGGGGTGCGTGCAGAAGGCAACCAATCTGAAACATTGATGTTTCTGTCTTTCCCTCTCCCTTCCACTCTCTCTAAAAATCAATGGAAAAATATCCTCAGGTGAGGATTAAAAAAAATAGAAAGAAATGGAATATCCTTGATGGGTAAGTAAAAGTTACTAATATTAAATTTGGACCCTTGGGTGCATGTCTTTTTTTTTTTTTAATGTTATTTTTTACTGAATCTAGAGAGGAGGGAAGAGGGAGAGAGATAGAAAGAAACATCGAAGAGAGAGAAACATTAACATTGATTGAGGATTGAGCCCACAACCTGGGAATGTGCCCTGATTGGGAATCAAATGGTGACCTCTTGGTGCATGAATCGACCACTGCGCCACATTGGTTGGGCAAGAATACGCGTCTTTTTAGGATTGTGTGTGGTGGGAAGTCTGCATGGAGCCCCTCTATGTGCTGAGGTAGGGTGGCTGTCCCTGGGAGGAACGCTGCAGGTGATGCAGTTGACAGCTTTTCACTTGAAGGAGCAGGAGAACCAACTACAGTTTTTCAGTTTTGGGTATTTAACAGACGCTTTCTGCAAATGGGCCAAGTGAACCTGTCACTTCAGGGAAGTCAGCTGACCATACCTGTTGCCAGTGATAAAATTCAGGCAGAATTTTAGAAAGCATAACTACCGCTGCGAGTTTGACAGCTTTCCAACAAATACTATTAAGTACTGATGAGATTGGTGGTGATGCCAACAAAGGCACTGTTGTGTGGTGAAATGGGTCAGTCAGCTTTCCAAAAGTTTGCATCACTTGCTGATGCAGTGTTTCCAGATGACCAGTGTGTGAGGTTACAGAACCACACATAGGGAAAGGTCAAAGTCCATCAGAGACCGGGGAGTTTAGTGTGGCAGTGAGGCATGTTCATTGGTTTCAGATTCCACATTGCAACTAACCTTTAAAAAACTATCACGTGTTGAGTTTTTGTTTAGTATCAAAAAGATCCACGTTTTTCTTAAGGGTGTTCATATAGTCCTCCATTTTTTAGTAGCACATCTATGTGGGGCCAGATTTTCTTGTATTTCAACCAAAATAACATCAGAACAGATTGAATGCAGATGCAAATATGAGAATTCATCTGTTTTTTATTAAGTGGGGCATTAAAGAAATTTGCAACTGTAATACAGTGCCACTCTTTTCTGTAATTACTTTTGGAAAATAACAGTTATTTTCCATTAAAAATGTCTATGTGACTATTTGGTGGGTTTACTTTATTTTTAATTTATTTATTGCTTTTGAGAGAGAGGGAGAGAAAGAGAGAGAAACATCGATTTGTTGTCCCACTTATGCACTCATTGGTTGATTCTTGTATGTGCCCTGACCAGGGATCGAACCTGCATGACTTATCAGATAACTCTAACCAAACTGGCCAGAGCCTAGTGGGTTTGCTTTAAATGGAGTAATAAATACATATTTTTAAATGTTTTATTTTAACTCCTAGTATGGTAAATATTGATGAATATAACCTTTGTAAACAAAAGATCTTCGGGGTCCTCAGTAATGTTTTTAGTGTAAAGGAATCCTGAAGTTTTGAGAACTGGTGAGCTGGGTGATAGTAAAGAAGTTATTCAGTTTTCTCCTCAGGCTTAAAAAAAGCCCAGAAACCTAACCAACCAGCACTCAGAATTGGAATCCCTCCTTCCTGCTTCCCTCTGCTTTCTCTGTGGTTCTCATCTCTCAGCATATATCATCCTGTGCTGCCAGGAGAAGGGGTAGATGTTGAGAAGTCAGAGTTGTACAAGGAGCTGGTATTTTCACCATCATCTGTGTAGCTCTCTTGCATGGCGATCACTGACACCTGTCACAGTGATCCCTAAAAGTCTGTAAAGGTGTGTACTAAAGAATGGTCAGTTAATTTGATTTTTACATTTAACAGAAACAAGAAAGTGAGAAATTTCCAACAAGTGTTGAGATAACACTATTGTTTTCTAATTGATTTTTAGGTAGTTAGAAAATTTAGTTAAGCATAATGTTTTCCCAACTCTGATCAGCCAGGGTCTAGTGTAAAGGTTTTTTTCATAATTGTGTACCTGGATCTGCTGTCACGGAGTAAATACACTACACATCACAGCCACATTTTCACTGGATACTTGCACCCTTATTTACCTTTTATCGGCTTGTTGCTTGACTGAATAATAGAGATCACTTCTGTGTGACATCTGGGTGGTTGGAACTGTGTTGGTGTCATTGCCAGTGCATGTCCATTGAATAGAGGATGAAACATTGATTGGTGGTTAGTGACCAACCATGGAGGCCAAGGCCAAAGTGATGCCCAGGAGGGCATCTAGGTTTATTATTATTATTATTTTTTAAATATCTTTATTGTTCAGATTATTACAGTGGTTCCTCTTTTTTCCCCCATAGCTCCCCTCCTCCCAATTCCCACTCCAACCTCTGTCCCCATCCCCACCCCCCATCCCGCAGTCCTCATCCATAGGTGTACGATCATTGTCCATTCTCTTCCCGCACCCCCAACACCCTTTACTCCCGAAAATTGTCAGTCCACTCCCTTTCTATGCCTCTGATTCTATTCTATTCACCAATTTATTCTGTTCATCGGATTTCTTATTCACTTGATTCTCAGATTCACTTGTTGATAGATTTGTATTTGTTCTTCATAATTTTTATCTTTATTTTTTCTTCATTCTCATCTCAAAGGATACCTTTCAGTATTTCATATAATACTGGTTGAGTGGTGATGAACTCCTTTAGCTTTTTCTTGTCTGTGAAGCTCTTTATCTGACCTTTAATTCTGAATGATAGCTTTGCTGGGTAAAGTAATTTTGGCTGTAGGTTCTTGCTGTTCATCATTTTGAATATTTCTTGCCACTCCCTTCTGGCCTGCAAAGTTTCTGTTGAGAAATCAGCTGACAGTCGTATGGGTGCCCCCTGGTAGGTAACTAACTGCTTTTCTCTTGCAGCTTTTAAGATTCTCTCCTTGTCTTTTGCTTTTGGCATTTTGATTATGATGTGTCTTGGTGTGGTCCTTCTTAGGTTCCTTTTGATTGGGGTTCTCTGCGCCTCCTGGACTTTCACCAGGTGGGGGAAGTTTTCTGTCATTATTTCTTCAAATAGGTTTTCAATATCTTGCTCTTTCTCTTCTTCTGGTACCCCTATAATTCTGATGTTGGTACGCTTGAAGTTGTCCCACAGACTCCTTACACTATCTTCAAATTTTTTGGTTCTTTTTTCCTTTCCTTTTCTTTTCTTTTTTTTTTTTTGTCTCTTCCGGCTGGGTGGGTTTTGCTTCTTCATATTTCATTTCTTTGACTTGCTTCTTGCGATCCTCTCGTCTGCTGTTGGATCTCTGTATATTATTCTTTATTTCAGTCAGCGTATGCTTAATTTCTAGCTGGTCCTTTTTCATATGCTCGAGGGTCTCACTAAATTTATCGGCAGTCTCTAGAATATTCTTGAAAAGTCTTATAACTGTGGTTTTGAACTCTATATCCAGTCGTTTGCATTCCTCCATTTCTGTCATTTGTGATCTGTTTCTTAGTCTCCGCATTTTGGCTTTCTGTACTAGGTGTCCTATAGGGCCCAGTGATTCAGCCTCCCCAGTCACCTGGGGTGGACACTCTTATTGTATGCCTTTGAAGGCTGGGTGCACAGTCTTGTAGTTATCACTGGGAGGTATCACTGGGAGGAAATGATCTGCAGGCTTTTTTCCTCGTTGTTTGGGGTTTGGATCTTTTGGAGTTCTGCCCCGGCTGCAGACCCTTAGGTTATACTGAAGGCTGGCAGGCACACAGCTTGGGCGGGGTTGTAGGTGGGGTGGGGCGGGGTCTCAGAGTCACAGGGTGGAGCAACCCACAATGGCTGCTCTTCCACGGCTGATGCCGCAGTTTCTCCGGGTTTGGTGTCTCCAAGCCCCGGGGTCTGCACGCGCCTCTCAGTCCCCAAATCTCCGCACCAGTTATTCCTGCGAACAGCACTGCCAGAAAACTGCTAGTCTTCAGCCCCGCTGCCCTGCAGCCCGCGCCGCATTCAGTGCGACCCCGGGAGTCCGCAATCTCCTTCCAAGCCGCAAACCCGACCGAGCGCAGCCGCCGCTCCCCTTCACCCACGCTGCCAGGCCGCCGCCTCCGTTCCGAGCGTCCGTTGGTACCTTTCAGTTTTGGCGCAGGGAGCTTCTACTCAGTCTCAAAGCACTCCTTCTCTTGCCTTCTGGTTGTAAAGCTTTCCCTCCCTTGGTTCTGGAGGATGGCCGTTTATCTGTATAGTTGTATTTAAAAATATAGTTGTGGAGGCTGCGCATTTAGGTATATACCTCATGCCGCCATCTTGGTTCCCCCTCTAGGTTTATTATTTTTTTGTTAGTCTTTACCCGAAGATATTTTTTCCATTGATTTTTTTTTTTAGAGCGAGTGGAAGAGAGCGGGAGAGACAGAGAGAAACATTTGATATGAGAGAAATGCATCGATTGATTGCCTCCTGCACGGCCCTGGTCAGGGCTCGGGCCGGGGAGGAACCTGTAACCAAGGTACGTGCCCTTGACTGGATTCAAACCCCGGACACTTTGTTCTGCAAGCCGACATTCTATCCACTGAGCCAGACCGCTTGAGTGAGGGCCTCTAAGTTTAGGTCAGTTTATTTACAGGGATCTCAATAAATAATTGCATTTAGAGAATTAAAAACAGTTGTGGTGATAATGCATTTCTTATCCCTTTTGTAATGTGCAGTTGGCTAAAGACCTTTCTGGGCTGACATTTTCATTTTTGAATAATGTGATAAGCAAATCTCATTTCTCATGTCTTTGTGAGATTTTCACATATTTTTGTTTCTGGCACTCTTACATCTCTCCTGTAAATGTCACTTGCCACAGCACTAATCTGCATTGTCTCTCTACAGGCATCTTTTGATGTCCCAGCAGACTCTGAGGAACATGCCACCAATAGTGTTTGTTCAGGACAAACAGCATGCAGCTCTAGCTGAGGTGAGGCCTTTAAATCATAGATTTTATGAAGTAAACTTTTACATAGGTGATGATTCTAAAAAGATAATGTTTACAGTTTACCAAAATAATACTTGAAAGGGTACAAATGAAAATATACAAACTCCCATGCTCATTCCCAGCCTGAATCACCAGATGTAACCTCATTTTCTGGTTCTAATTTTTTCTTTTTACTCCTCACCCCAGGACATGTTTTTATTGATTTCAGAGAGGAAGGGAAAGGGAGAGAAGGATAGAAATACCAATGATGAGAGAGAACCATTGATCAACTGCCTCCTGCACTGCCCCTACTAGGGAACAAGCCTATAATCTACGCATGTGCCCTGACCAGGAATGGAACCGTGACCTCCTGGTTCATAGATTGATGCTCAACTATTGAGCAACACCAGCCAGGCCTGGGCTTTAATATTTTTTTTAATGCTTATCTCTGAAACTTTTTAAAAATATATATTTTATTGATTTTTCACAGAGAGGAAGGGAGAGGGAGAGAGAGTTAGAAACATCGATGAGAGAGAAACATCGATCAGCTGCCTCCTGCACACTCCCCACTAGGGATGTGCTCACAACCAAGGTACGTGCCCTTGACCGGAATCGAACCTGGGACCCTTGAGTCCGCAGGCCGATGCTCTATCCACTGAGGCAAAGCAGAGAGGGCAGTCTCTGTAACTCTTAACTAGTGAGCCAAATCTCCAGTTCTTGATTTATAAACTTGAGGCAGCCAGAGCTACACTCCTGTGCTTACCATCTTCTCTAATTTCTGGGATTGCAGTCCACCTATGGTTATTATTATTACTGTTGTGGATTCACGCACTGGTGGAGTCCCTTGGCCTGGCTTGCAGGGATCAGGCTGAAACCAGCAGTTTGACATCCCCCGAGAGGTCCCAGATTGCAAGAGGTGCAGGCCAGGCCACAGATGTACGAATCTATGCATCAGGCCTCTAGTATGCATATAACATCTTTGGTTAATCTCTTCCCCCCTCTTTCCTCTCCCCTCCCCCCTGAGATTCATCAGTCTGTCCCATGTTTCCATGTTTATGCATTGAGCATCTGCCCCCTCATGGACAGTGTGCACCATAGCTACTGGTCGAATAGTCACTTAGGCTTTTATATATATACTAGGAGCCCGGTGCACAGTATATTGTGCACTTGGGCAGGGGGTGTCCCTCAGCCTGGCTTGTACCTGCCCATCACGCCCCACCCACCCCACACACCACCTGCCCATCATGCCCCGCCCACCGTACATACACCACCCACCCATCGCACCTGCCCACCCCACACACCCCGGCCTGTACCTGTCCCGCACGCCCTGCTCACCCTGCCACCTGCACTGCACCCGCCTCCACGATTGCACTGCTGGCCTCCATCTTGGCTAAGTTAATTTGCATACAGCCACTCTGATTGGCTGGTGGGTGTGACTTAGGCATCCCGTAGAAACAGTCAATTTCAATATTACTCTTTTATTAGAGTAGATAGATTATTAATCCTCAAGTTTGTTCTTATTGATTTCAGAGAGAGAGAGAGAGAGAGAGAGAAACATCAACTAGTTGCCTTCCATACATAACCCAACCGGGGATCAACCCACAACCCAGGCATGTGTCCTGACCAGGAATCACCCAGTAATCTTTTGGTACATGGGATGATGCTTAACCAACTGAGCCACACTGGCCAGGGCCAATCCTGCTTGTTTTTATTTCTGCTTATCTTCGGGTTGTGCAGACTAGTTATATGTCTGGTCTAAGTTCCTATCAGAGCATGTGTTGGGAGTCTTTTCTCCCAGTTTGTCTTTGTTGTGTCAATTTCTGGTGTTTTCTGTGCACTAATTTAACTCCTGGTTCTGCTTCTTTGCACATTATAATGTTTATCAGCATCCCTGGGTGACACTGCTTTCTGTTGCTGCAGAGTGATGAGCTGGCTGTCTGGGCTTGCACTGGAGCAGATACTGCCCCAGGAAGGCTGACTTGGTGCTGGCCGGCTTTTTCCCCAAGCACAAATCCTGTGGCAAAAGAAGCATTTTACAAAACAGTAAATGTTCCTTACATAATTCAATTAATATCCAATTGTTGTTTCATAATTTTTAATAACATTTACAAATTTCAATCGTTTTTAAAAACTGTTCATCATCAAAGAAAATGTGATTATTATTTTAACAATAAATAGGTGTTTGAAAGCACTGGCTATTGTATGGTCTCGTCTTTGGGAAAGGATTGCTCTAAGAAGTGACATAAAGTGCACCTGGAAGGCCTATGGGCCAGTGCAGGGTGCACGCAGCTCTGACGCAGCACTGCGGGTGTGGTTGCTGAACTGCACTTTGTTCTTTTTCAGGTGGATCGGTTACTGGCCCTTGCTGATTTTGGACCCCCTGATGAAAAAGAAGACCTCACACAAAGTGTCTTAAGGTGATCCATGTGAACATGTGCTCAGTTCTCGGGCAGGTGCAAGGTGTGAGTGGCCTGCAGCAGCTCTGGTGGCACCTGGTGAGGCCGAGGTGCTACTGGACCAATAATAGAATGAACTAAGTTTGCATCAAGAAATGGCGCCAAATATGGCCTAGGGTGCTGGACATGTTTAAAAGAGGGGAGGGGAAATGAAACTATGTCTAATGACCATGCAAATGGCTGCATCAGAATTGTCAAGGCCTGTGCCACACACAGTCACCAAGAGTGCTGGCTGAGTGGTCCTGGATTGGAGAGTGCCAAAACCAACCCCCCACCTTCATATCCTCCACAGTTTCCATTAGGTAGACCTTAGGACAGTCCAGAGGTCATGGGTGTGGGAAGGTGAAGCACTAGCCCAGGAGCTCCCATGAAGTTGCTCTGGCGTTTCATCTGTGCTTCTCCCTTCCAGGGACCCTGAGGCCCCAGATGCTCCATCACCATGTGACGCCCTGGGCCCTGCTGTGTACTCAAGTCTATGTGGGATTGATCATGAGGCTCTCAACAAGCAGATCATGGAGTACAAGAAGAGGAAAGAGAAAGGACACAGGGGCCAGAGCCCAGCATCGCTGGGGCCAGAGCAGGTGGCAGAGTTGACAAAGCAAATGAAAAGGAGGAAGAAGGCCAAGCCTCGTGCAGACGATGATCTCTCTCCTAAGAACTATCCATGGGGGTTGGTGAGTGAAGACGACCTGGACGATGACGTGGCCCTTCAGGAGGAGTTCACCCCGGTACAGGAGTGGGAGCTCCGAGAAGCAGAGCAGGAACTGAAGGCAGAGAGAGGAGGTGACAGAAAGGACTGAGGTGACTGTCAATGATCACAAAGGGCGTGGGTGTGAGGCTTCAACTCTGCACCTGATGGAAATTCTGCTTTGAGAAGCACAGTCATTTCTAGTTTTTCACAGGAAAGCCTTTGTAGGATGTGCAGCTGAGTTACACCAGTTCTCTCTCTCAGCCCTGCTGTTACTGGTGCCGTGGGAAGTAAGAAGGCCTGTGGAAAGTGCATAAAAACCTTTTAGATTGATGGCAATAAGGTTGATCCTCATTATTTGCGGGCTCCATATTTTTAGGTTTGCCTACTCATTAAATTTCTTCTTTTTTTTTTTTAAAGATTTTAAATTAATTTTCAGAGAGAGGAAGGGAGAGTGGGAGAGAAAAAAGAGAGAAAGAAACATTGATGTGAGAGTGCAACATTGATTGGCTCCCTCCGCACACCCCAGCCTGGGATTAAACCTGCAACCCAGGTATATGCCCTGACCAGGAATCAAACTGGCAACCTGTTAGTGCATGGGATAGCATCCAACATTTCAGCCACACTGGCCAGGGCTCACTAAAATTTCTTTGTAACCCCAAAATCAATATTCGGGGCATTTTCACGGTCGTTCTTAGATATGCCCAGAGAGATGAAAATTGGAATCACGCAATGCACACATTCTGGTAAGTTCAGACAGGAAAGCTCTACCTTCTCGTTTCCTCTCATACTGTAAACAGCTGCTTTTCGCGTCACTTAGTGCCACATTTCCCACAATTTTGATGGTGATTTCACTGTTTAAAAATGGCTCCAATCAAGGTGGTAAACTGCTGTCTAGTTTTCCTAAGTGCAAGATGGCTGTGATGTGCCTTTCAGAGAAAGAAAAGAGGTCAGATGAGTATTGTTCAGGCACGAGTTAAGGAGCTGTAGGGGAAAGTAAAATGATTTTTAGGTGATCATTTAGGTAATCAGACAGGTGCACTGTTAAGATAAAGCACAGAGAACTTGGAACATAATTTCCATTTTTGTAAAGTGTTTCAGGAAGGAAATGTTGCTCTCATCTCTGCATTGCTGGCAAGCCCCCAACGCTGTTTCCTCCATAGGCCTCTGGGACCAGGTGCAGTGCCCCAGCAGGGACGTGGCACCAAGCAGCTCTGTCTTTGCCAGCACAATGGCCCCACTGAAGGGACTGGGTCACAGGACATAGGCAGACCCCTGCAGATGCTCTAGGCATGTTGATGTTTGGGTAGCACATGTGTGATCCCATTCGCCTTCAAAGGATGTGTGTATTGTGTGGGGAACATTTCCTAGGAGTACAGGTTGCTTCTCTCCTGACTGAAGAAGAAGGATGAACCTGTGTTAAAATGTACAAGAGATTTGTTCTAATCAGGTATGTGAAGATGACAGACTTGGAGACAACTGCCTTGAATGAAATATTTGGTACTTGCAGTTTCCAAGAGAAGGAACCACACTGTGCAGGACCACCAGGAAGCGAAGGTGGGTCAGAAGGCAGAACGAATTGGGGTAGAGGGCGGGGGAGAGTGGTCCAGAGCCTATGCTATGGTTTCTCCAGAATGGGCAAGGATTAGTAGATAAGTTTGAGCAGGATTAGGATTGGATGGTTGGAATAATTTCAGCGGACCCTGGTCTGCAGGAGTAGTTTCCACTTGCCCAGTACCTGTTCCTGGGGTGATACAGGGCAGAGGAAATACTGGCCTGGGAGTGTAAGAGCTAGGTAAAAGAGGTGGTTGGAGAGACTCAATTAATACTAGACCCATAGCGCTGAGAAGCCTTCTCTACTGACCACTAATTCTGCATCCACACTGCAGAAAGTACCCAGATCCCAAGTGCCAAGGGGTGAGTGTGGTGGCAAGGTTCTTGAGTTGTGACGTCAGTACACACTGAATGCAGGCATGCTCATCAGTCTTCCACGTATCAAAGAATTGGGGGTTGTAGGAGATGCTGGTGCAAGATGCTGCTTGTTCTTTTTTTCCTTCCATTTGTGCTCCAGAGCCAAGCTCCATATACAGGTAACAAATGGCAAGAACGATATTTTTTTAGACCCAGGAAATTTTGTTTATATTCCATACTTTTACAGGAAGGATTTAAGACTATTTGTAAGGATGGATAAAACACCACATAATACTACTAAGTAGAACAAAAATAAAGGGGCCAGGAATGGAAAGAGATGGTACTTGGACCAACAATAGGATGAATTAAGTTTGTGTCAAGAAAGGGAGACTAAAATGCGAGCCTGGCTGGTGTTTTCCACTGGCGGGTTCTCGGAGCGTTTCTCCTGGAGCCCTGTTCACGAGGGAGGAGAAGTTTGCTCACATTGACTCCTCTCTGCATCTCCTCACAAGCGGTGGAAGGTGTCACCATGTGGACATGGACCGGTTCTACTTAGGTAAAAGAATAACGCTGATAGCATCCACATTAGCAGCTGGAATGCCGCACTTTGCACATCTTTAAGGATTAATTTAATCTTTGATATGAAAAGAAACAAAACTAAGCACTGGTCTTCCCAAATGCAAAGAATGCTTCCAAATTCATTAAAAGGATTTAGCACTTTAGTTACTTCAAGGAGCTTCCAGGTTGGTAGGCATGAAGAGATTTGGGGTGTGGCACGCTTAGAGGATATGGGAGCTCTGGGTTTTTTCCCAACACCTCGCCCCATGCAGCCCTTCCACCTGGATATGCCCGAGTTATATAGTTTTAAAATAAGCTAGTGATCTACATGTGGGCCTTCAGATAGCAACCAAAAGTCCCACCACATATACTTCCTGAAAAGTGATACCAAAGGGCCAATTGGAAATCTTAGGACCACCTGTGCATGTAAACTTTGGATCTTAGTAAAACAAAGTTGGGGCCTTCCTTCTTTCTCTGCTAGAACAGGAACTATAAAAATTGGCCCATCTCCTTCCAAGATTTTGGCAAAGCAAAATGCCAAGAGTTACTCCGTGTCTGCAGGGCACAGCAAATGGGAGACACTGCTCCGTTCCTCTAAGTCATGGATGCTCTGAATGCCTCAAGACCTGTCTCTAGAAACATCCAAGAAGCAGCCTGTGTGCAGCTTCTTTCCCTAAAAAATGCTCCAGTTTGCCTAACCAGGCATGACAGCACAGGAAGCAGGGACTCTAACTTGCAGCCTTTCCGTGTCTCACTTAACCCATCTGTGAAGTGCACACAGGTTATCAGACAAGAAAACCTCACCTTTCACAATTCTGAGGAGTCTAGTGGAAGATGGATGTGGGACACGTCATTTGCCAGATAACCTGAGATGACAGTGACTGTACAACTACTGCTAAGACCAGAACCCAAATGTTCCTAGTAAATATGGAAGCAATATGGTTTCCATCTATCTTCTTTTAAAATAGACTTTCAGCAACTGAAAGCAGAGCAGGAGAAGTTTTAACTTACAGTATTTAGCTCTGGATTAAGGTAACTTTTATGGAAGGCATGTCCCTGTAACATCATCTTCTATATGTATTTTCAGGTTCACTTTTATGCCTAGCACCTCTCAACATGGAGTGTGAGAGTATTAGGTACAGCTTTTAATGTAAGATGTTCTGGGAAAGAATATGTGTAGAACTCTCAAATGTCCAGTAAAGCCTCTCCACTCATCCCCAAACATAAAATTTGTTTTATGCCTCTACTCTGCATGAAGATGGCTCGTGCACTGGCTTTGGAGAGGTGCTAGATGCAAGATCTTCAGAAAGAGAAATGTGATGCAAGGAAATACCCCTGCTTCTGGCACATGTTCTGGGGGGCTAAGAACCACATCGGAAGAGCTGGCACTGTCTTCATATCAGAGTGATGGGCGTGATGGTAGTATCTGTGTTGTGCAGGCTGATCCTTTCATCTGGATGAGTTAAATTGTTGATGTTGGTCCCTGCTCAGACCTATGACTTGCAAATTAGCACCCGGGCTGGATGCCTGCATCACACATTATTGGAGTCAAGAAAGTTTGTGAGGAGTCAGCTGCCACCATCTGGCTCCCACGCTCAAATAACAGGGTTTTCCAAACAGTTTGTTTCAGAGTATGTTAATCTTGGTAAGAAAGCCAAGAGTAATTGTGTATGAGTGTATATTAGTTACCAGAAGAAAAGCAGAGGGAGAAGCATTGAGAAATGACAAAAGATCCACTGCAGATTCTTGCCTGAATTCTATTTATATAAACCAGCAAAGCCTGGCCATGCCCTACATACAACCTCAGAGAGCTGTATGAAAATATGTGTGGGTACCTGTGTGTGGATCTGCCCATGTGTGCAAGTATACGAATGTGTGTGTACCTGTGTACAAGCTTAGGCCTGCAAGGTCTTAAGGCACAACATTTATAATATGCACTCCTGCCTAGCCTGTGCCACCAATATTTGTCTTACGGGTTTGGCTCCATCTTAGGAAGCCTCAGACCCATCAAGGTCAGGGAGGAGGTGGGGTTTGAAGATGGGGTCCTGTATTACTGCAAAGTTATACTTTTATGGGTGGAAACACTCCAGAGGCTTCTCTTACTCCATAATGAAATAATAACTTCTTGAGGATATTCTGATGCACAGCAGTGTCTGAATCTCCCTCTGGAATCTGTGGCAACAAGTTGGACTTGGAGACCAGAGTGACTACAGTGATTTTCTGGTTGCAGCATCCTTCTGCTCATGGGGATCCTGGTCTTTGTGCTTTTTTTTTTTTTTTTAAATCTTCACCTGAGGACATTTTTTCCATTGATTTTTAGGTAGAGTGGAAGAGAGAAAGACAGAGAGAAACATCCGTGTGAGAGAAACGCATTGATTGGTTGCCCCCTGCATGAACCCCGACCAGGGTCCTGCAACTAAAGTATGTGCCTTTGAATGGAATCGAGCCCAGCACCCTTTGGTCTGCAGGACAACGCTTTATCCACTGAGCCAAACCAGCTAGGACATCTTTGTACATTTTTGATAAGATGGAAGACATGAGGGTGTCAGAATTGGGAGAGAGTTTAATGGAAGAGATGTT
This sequence comes from Murina feae, assembly GCA_004026665.1. Classification (NCBI taxonomy): domain Eukaryota; kingdom Metazoa; phylum Chordata; class Mammalia; order Chiroptera; family Vespertilionidae; genus Murina; species Murina feae. The sequence goes on from PVJC01005035.1 coordinate 19,414, forward strand.
GCTGTTCCTGGGCACAGAGACAGCTTACAACAAGAAAATAACAAAAACAAGACAATAAAACAAACTCTAAGGAAGGGACAGAATCTGATTTCCAGTGTTACTGCATTATTCAATTCAAATATTGAGTTTTCAACATAAGAATTACAAGGCATACAAAAAAATAGGAAAATATGGCCCATTCAAAAGAAAAAATAAACAGAAACTGTCTCTGAAAAAGACCTGATGGTAGATTTACTAGAAAGAGACTTTAAAACTATGTTAAAATGCACAAAAACTAAAAATACAGAGAATGTCAAGGAAATTATGCATGAACAAAATGCAGGAGGCAACCAATCAATGTGTGTCTCTCACATTGATATTTATCTTTCTCTTTCCCTTTCTTCCACTCTACCTAAAAATCAGTGGGAAAATAGGTGAAGATAAAAAAAGAAAATAGCCATAGCATATATACAAGGAGATATATAAAAGAAAATGAGAAAGGAATGTAAATGTTTAAACACACACACACACTAAACATAAAAAGAGTAATTCAAGGAACAAGAGGAAAAAATATATATAGCATATAGAAAAGAAAAAGCAAAATCACAGAAATCCTTATCAGTAATTAAGTGTAACAGTATTAAACTCTCCAGTGAAAAGAGAGATCAACAAAATTGATGAAAAACACTGCCAACTATATGCTGTCTACAAGAGATTCACTTTAGATTCAAAGAAAGAAGTTGATTGAAAGTAAAAGGATATAAAAAGAGGTTCCAGCCCTGACTGGTTTGGCTCAGTGGATAGAGCATCGGCCTGCAGACTAAAGGGTCCCGGGTTTGATTCCAGTCAAGGGCATGTACCTTGGTTGCAGGCACATCATCCCCAGTGTGGGGTGTGCAGGAGGCAGCTGATCGATGTTTCTCTCTCATCGATGTTTCTAACCCTCTATTCCTCTCCCTTCCTCTCTATAAAAAAATCAATAAAATATAAAAAAAGAGATTTGATGCAAATAGTAACCAAAATTGACTACACTGATATTAGACCAAAATGACTTTAAATAATAAAGATTTCATGAGATAAGGGAGGTCATAATATACTAATAAAAGTTTCAGCAAAACAAGATATATAAATATTTAGACACTTCATGGTGAACCATCAAATATTAAGAAAAACTGACATAATCAACAGAAATAGTTCTAAAATAACAATTGGAGACTTTAGAACCCCTTTCAGAATAATGGATATAAAAACCAGACAGAAGTAAGGAAATAGAGGACTTACAACAAATGAACTATATCTAACAAACATACATATAACACTCAACAACATACACATTGTTCTCAAAATGCACATGGGACATTTTATAGGTTAGACCATTAGGTCTCAAATTCTGTCTCAATAGATTTAAAAACATAGCTAGCATACAGTATATTCTTTGAAGTTAGAAATCAACAGAAAAATGGAAATTCAAATCTGGAAATTTAATATTCTCAATGGATCAAAGAAGAAACGGAAATCAGAGGTGAATGGAAATGAACATAAAGAAATTTATGAGACAATGAAAGCAATATTAAGTGGGAGATTTATAGCTATAAATGCTTACATTAAAAACAAAGGGGGAAATGCGAGATTCCTAATACTATCCATAATAAAAAATATATTTAAAAAGAAAATAAAGAAAAATTTTTTAAAAAGATGTCAAAGAACAATGTAACTTTACAATTTAAGTGATTAGGAAAAGAACAAACTAAACTTACAGCTAGCATAATAAAGGAAATAAAGATCAGAGCAGAGATAAGTGAAATAACAGAAAAACTACAGGATATCAATGAAACTAAATCATGGTTCTTCAAAAAGTGCAACAAATTTGGCAAATCTTTAGTTAGATGAAGTGAGAATAAAAATTCACTAAAATCAGAAATAAAAGTAGGAACAGTACTGCTTCTACAGAAATAAAAGGGATTATAAGAGTATGAACAATTGTATACCAACAAATTGAAAAATTTCAATGAGATGGACAAATTCCTCGAAATAAGAACCTACCAAGACTAAATCATGAAAAAATTAGAAAATCTGTAGATCTATAACTCATAAGATTGAATCAGTAATCAAAACTCTTCCAAGTACAAAAAAAAGCCCTGGACCTATGGCTTCATTGTTGAATTCTACCAAATGTTTTAAGAAAAGTAATAGCAACTCTCCTCAAGTTTTTCCAAAACCTTGAAGACGAAAAAACACTTAATTCATTCTAGGAGGCCAACATAACCCTGATACCAAAGACACAAAGACACTATAAGGAAAGAGAGCTACGGACCAACATAATGAATATTGATGCAAAAGTTGTCAACAGCTCGGCCAATGTGGCTCTGGTTGTGTCGACCTATGAACCAGGAGGCCAGAGTTGATTCCCAGTCAGGGCACATGCCCCAATTGTGGGTTCGATCCCCAGTGGGCGGCATGCAGGAGGCAGCTGATCAATGATTCTCACTGTTGATGTTTCTATCTCTCCCTTTCTCTTACTCTCTTTGAAGTCAATAAAAAAATATTGTTTAAAAATTCTCAACAAAAATTCTAGCAAACTGAATTCAGACGCATATTAAATGTATTACATGCCAAGACCAAGTCGGATTTATTCCTGGAATGCAAAGTTCAACATATAAAAAAATCAATGTAATACACCACATTAACAACATGAAGGGAGGAAAACAAGATACTATCAATTGATGCAGAAACAGCTCTTGACAAAATTCAACTTTCATGAAAACAGCAAAATAGGAGTAGAATAAGACTGCCTTAATATAATAAAAGCCACATGTGAAAAAAACAGCAAACACCAGTGGTGAAAGACAAAGCTTTTCCTCTAAGATCAGGAATAAGACACGGATGTCCACTTTTACCACTTCTGTTAAACATAGTAGTGGAAGTTCTAGCTAGAACTATTAGGCAAGAAAAAGAAATAAAAGGTCTCCAAATTGGAAATAAAGAAGTAAAATGATCTCTTTTTACAGATTATATGATCTTATGTGTAGGAAATTTTGAAGACTCCATAGAGAAGCTGTTAGAACTAATAAATGAATTCAGCAAATAGCAAGACACAGAACAACACATAAAAATGAATGACAGCCCAGTTGGCATGGCTCAGTGATTGAGCATTGACCTATGAACCTGGAGGTCATGGTTCAGTTCCAGGTCAGGGAATATTCCTGGGTTACAGGCTCGATTATTAGTGTGGGGTGTGGTGTGCAGGAGGCAACTGATCAACGATTCTCTCATCGTTGGTGTTTCTATCTCTCCCTCTCTGAAATCAATATATATTTTAAAAAGAAGAAAAAAAATCAATGACATTTCTATACACAATGAACAATCTGAAAAATTACAAAATAATTCCATTTACAATAGTATTAAAAAGAATAAAACAGGAATTAACTGAGCCAAGGAGGTGAAAGACTTGTATAATGAAAACTGCAAAACAATACTGAAAGAAATTGAGAAGTCATAAATGGAAACACATCCCATGCTCATTGGAAGACTTCATGATCTTATTTGCCATAAAATCTTAAGAAAGTAATTGTCTATAAAGTGATTTGTCTTTTAACTATTATTGTATTAAGGTAATAGAATCACAGGGTTCAAGTGACTTCAAAAAAACAACTATCATCTGGTACATTCCTTTGTGTTTGGTTCACTATTTCTCTCATCCACGTATATAGCGTCAATTATAATCCATATTATGGTACCTTTAAATTTAAGTTTCTACCCCAGGCTCTCTCTTTAGATCCAGACCTCTATTTCCAGCTGTCTAATGGTAATACCTAGAAATCTTAACAGCCATATTCAACATGATTAAGATAAAACTTGTAATCCACTCATTCTCTTCCCAGTGTTTCCACTCTCCATCCTCAGTGTTATCATTTTTGACACTTCACTCATAGCCATGTCCAAACTATAGTCAAGTCTTGTTCACTTTACCTCCAATATCTCAAAGCTATCTGCTTTTCTTTATCTTCACTGTTACTACACTAATTTCAGTTCAAAATTACCATCATCTTCCCTCTGGACCTTTCCAACAATGTCCTGTTATTCCTACATCTGTAGGAATAACATCTGTAATTCCTCTAGCACCATTCCTCCTCCACATAACAGCCAGCTGTTCTTTTTCTTTATTCTCTAGATTTTTAAAATTTTAATAAGATTTAAAAACATCTTGACTTCAAACTACAAAACTTATACGTTTAGCACACAAATATTGTAATGTGAATCAATGCCAACTCCTTTTGAGAATGTGAATCTAATTACAGTTTTAAAAGTTAGTCATTCACATTTTAGCCCATTAATGCCTTGCTGAATTCAACCTTTGTAAAAAAAAAAATACACAAAACTACATGTTGTAATGCGCTTTTGTACCATTTTGTTGATTTCTTTAAAAATACGTTTTTATTGATTTCAGAGAGAGAAAGGAGGAAGGAGAGTTAAAAACATCAGTGATGAGAGAGAATAATCAATAATTGCCTCATGCATCCTTCTACTAAGGATTGAGCCAGCAACCCCAGCATGTGTCCTGACCAGGAATGGAACTAGACCTAGTTCATGGGTTGATGCTCAAGCACTGAGCCACTTTAGGCAGACAATTTTTCCTCCCACCTTATTAAACAAGATGAAGTTCTTGAAAGTTGGTAGATAATGGATAACTTCCTGTGATGTGAAATTTCCAATTATAACAGTTATAACAGAACACTTTCTATAAATTTCTTTTTCTATCTTAAAATTTAAAAAGCAATCATTTGTAAGGATTGCATCAACATCAGTTTAGTAGAGGAAGATCAAACTTTATTGAAACTGCTTGCATAAAAAATATATTGCACTATACCCAAATATGTCAACATAAAAATCCAATCTGTTGTTGCCAATATGTACAGAGAATACTGCCCAAGACTGACATTACAAGGTCAGTCTACCTTAGTTAATTATCTACCATATTTTAAAGCAAACAGCTTACAGATAATGTGCAGACTACCAATTTCTGTTTTCAAATATACACATTCACAGAATAAATAAAAATCAACATTAATGTTTGGCAGTACAGTACTTATAGCAGACTTTTAAACATTCAAATCATGTGCAGTTTGTTGCCATTTTTATATTCTTACTATATTTGTATGCAAGGAAAAGTTAGTATAAAATGAAAATTCAGAGAAACAATCACAAAATGCATCAGAGGCAGAACTTAAGTTTCTGCAGCTCTGCGCAGATTCAGTGATACTCTGACTTGGAGTTAAGAAGAATGCCAGCTGTACTATCCAAATGCAAAGTTAAGAAAAATACCAGTTGTACTGTCCAAATGCAAATCTTCCATCAAGCCACGCACTAAAAACACTTCGTTGGCTTTTCATTGGTCTTAAAAAGACCAAAACAGCTTAATGATCTGATCTGTAGTCTCCTCTCAGAACATTTTCTTTCCAGTGACCTGCACTCCAGTCATTCTTGTTTCTTTGATCCCTGTGACTGTGGTTTGCTCCCTTCAGCCACAGGGGCTGTTCCTGATGCTTGGAGTCATCTTCCTTGACCATCTCACTGCTTTCATCTGCGAATATCTACTTGTCCTGATTGTTTCTTCAAGACTGCTAGTCTACATTCGTTTTCTTGTTCATAGATGCTTGGAGGACCTACCTTCTTTTTTAAAAACATTTTTTTCATTGATTTTTTTTTTAGAGAAGATGGGAGAGGGATAGAAACATCAACAAGAGAAATATCATTGATTTGCTGCCTCCCGCTCCTCCCCTTTCCTGGGAATTGAGCCCAAAACCTGGGCAGGAATTGAACCAATGACCTCTTGGTTCATGGGTGGATGCTCAACCTCAGAGCCACACGGGCTGGGCAGAGAGAGCTTACCTTATCTAGAAACATTTGCCTCGGGTTATAATTAACCTGTCATTGTGTAGTTATTTCACTAATGATGTTCTCCCCCACTGAGCTCTAAGCTCTAGGAAAGCAGGGATTGAGCCAGCTTTTCTGCTCATACTGTCTGCTTGGCACCTAGTAGACACATAAACAAAGCATATGTAGAACAGAGGCGAGAAAGGCAAGATTACATATGTTGTTCACAAATAATGTCTCCCTTTTCTATAAAAATTTTAGTGGTTTTAGATTAATCTTAGCAATTTATTTTATTGTAGACTAGTGGCCTGGTGCACAAATTCGTACACATTGAAAGAAAATTAATTAGAAGAAAATTTTTAATATTGCTATTTGCCCCTTTTCTATAATAAAAGTGTCAACCAAATTCACCATCAACAAAGACAAATCAAAACACACGTGCAATTGGCACCACCAAGAGTGTGTGTGTGTGTGTATAAACTTGCTTAATTAGACCTGCTTTTGATTTTTCTAAACTTTTTCCAGCCCAGTGAAGCACCCCAATTTCTCTTTCAGCTAATTATCAGCAACACAGTAGTAAATATCAATATGAAGCAGATTTTATTGTAGATCACACAGGCAGAACAAAGGGTAAAATATTTAATTGCAGCAGTGTTTGACTATATTCTGCGTAGTGAGAAAACTTGAAGTAATTTTCAAGGTCCACCATTTCTTCTTTTCAGTCAGGTCAAGTTTCTAAGTTTTCTAAATCTCTGTTTTCTGGCTAATGAAAAGAGAATAAGATTCTACCAAGTCCCCTATCTACCTACTCCAGGACTTCTGTGAGGATCAAATGAGAGGAGGCATGGGAAACCACTTCACAGATATTTGATTATGTGAACTGTGAAATGTTTGCACCTAGCTATAAAGCAAGTCATGTTTCTGGGCTGAAGAAACTGCAAGGAGGCTAGTCGTCCCTAGAGAGAGAAAACCTGGCGTTGCTACATGATGTCATTACCTGGTGCCCACAACAACTGTTTCAGGGTTGGGCTGGGCTGGGCTGTGGGCCACATTTTGTGCCATGGGGTCTTGGCAGTGTTGGCTGCAATTTGGTGGGCTGTTGCTCTGGAGTGGTGGCAGGGCCTGTTTCCCACTTGGGGGAAGCCGAGTGTTGCTTTGTGGGTGCCAGGTCCATGGTGCCATTTCTCTGTAAATGGCCAGTGTGTGTCATAGCAGCTCTTACATTGAGCGTCTGCCCCCCTTGTGGTCAGTGCACATCATAGCAACTGGTTGGACAGTCGGACACTTAGCATATTAGCCATATATATACACATATATACATATATATACATATATACATATATATGTGTGTGTACATATATGTATACAGTTGTTTGCTTGGCATCTAGTAGACACACAAACAAAGCATATGTAGAACAGAGGCGAGAAAGGCAAGATTACATATACACTGTTCACAAATAATGTCTCCCTTTTCTATAAAAATTTCAGTGGTTTTATAGAGTGCATATGCTACATGGAAACCAGCCAAGGCAGGGAAGTGGGAACTGAAATCCAGACTACTGTGCTGCCCAGCTCTGCACCCTGAGGTGTAGCTGGCACTTTGTAACACTTTTATGTCAAAGCTAGAACCTTCAGGGCAGCACATGCTCACAGGATTTGTTCCTTTTCTCATTTTCACAAAAGTAGGCTGATGTATTAGGCTCTGGGACCAGTTTAAGATCCGTCTCTGTTCTGTGGTCACCCAGATTGCTGTATGCTGGATGGTTATCTTAACAAATGCTGATGCCAATTATAGGGGGAGCCAGATGAGAAAGTAGGAAAGGTGTGGCATAGCATCTTCACTTTCAACAGCTAAAATCAAAGTATCAATGCTCATACTGACACCAAGGAAACTGAGAAGGCAGAACAAACTTGCATGTGCTGTGATATGTCCAGCAGATAGGTCCTCAGGTGTAACTCCTGATTTAGAATGATTTGATGACATCTCGGTCATGCACTTTCCTGAAAATAACTTTTTTTTAAAATTTAATTTTGTTCCATCCATTTATCCCCCTGATACCCTCTTCCTCCTCCATTCACCCTCCTTATCCCCACAACCACAACACTGTTGTCTCTGTTTATGAGTTCTTTCTCTCTTTTTTCTTTTTTTGCTCAGTCCCTTCACCCTCCCCAACAGCCTTCTCCTGTGTATGTGGGGGACACAAGATTAATATTTCTTCTAATTAATCTTGACCAGTTCCACTGAGTCATACTGCTTATTCCTTCTATGGTAGGGAGGGACCATCCTTTCAGCAGCAAAGCTATTGATTGTAATTTTAAATGTCATTTATTATATATTAAGACTGAAGCATTTAGGCGCATAGTGGACTGATGCCTGCAATTTTCTTTGCCTGCATCCAAAAAAATAAAATAAAATAAGGTGGATCCAGAGATAAATAGTTGGATAGCTGGGTGATATGGCAAATACAGCAAAATGTTAATTTTAAGATCAAGCCCTAACTGGTTTGGCTCAGTGGATAGAGCCTGTGGACTGAAGGGTCCCAGGTTCCATTCCGGTCAAGGGCATATACCTTGGTTGCAGGCACATCTCCAGTGGGGGGTGTGCAAGAGGCAGCTGACCGATATTTCTCTCTCATCGATGTTTCTAACTATCCCTCTCCCTTCCTCTCTGTAAAAAAATCAATAAAATATATATATTTTAAAAAAGATCAAGATGATGGTGTTCACTGTACAATTATGTTAACGTTTCAGTATGTTCAAACATTGTTATAAGATTTTGAAGAAAAACAATTCATTCAAATGTTATTACAATTTTTATTACATTAAAAATTTATTCATATTAAAGTAACCTAAGCATCAGGGAGACATGATGAATAAGAAGACATGGTCCCTGTTGGTGTAGTACTCTCCAAGGGAAACACATGAGCAGATAAAAATAAAACAATGCAGTGAGTGTAATGAAAAACACAAAATCTTTTGGGAATGTCAAGAAGTACCCATTACATTGTGTCATATTTGTATGTGTGGTGGTGGTGGTCAAGGAGATCTCTCTGGAAGAGAGGCCCACAGAACCCGGCCTTGAATGGCAATAGAATAGAAATTAATTCAGGTAGTAGGGAGGGAAGACATTCAATGAACAAACACTGTGGTGTTTGCAGGAACAGCAGATGGGCTGGAACTGGTCAATCTTGGAGCGCTTGTATGCCATACTGACCCTCTGAGCTTGAACCTGTGAGAGAGTTTAGATGGCTGAAGGTAAGAAGGGGAATGACAGAGTCTGATGTTGATTTAGCTAGATCACCAAGATGGCTGCCTGGAGAATGCATCTGAGGCACCAAAGCTGAAGGTAAGGTAGGTAGGTGCTTGTGTTGGTGTTCTAGCTAGGAAGTAACCTGAATGTGCACATGGTATTAGGGCTAAAGTTGAGGGAACAAATTTGAGAAATATTTAGGATCTAAAATTGGAGAATTGGAAATGAGGAAAATAAAGAATAGGTGAGCACATCATTTATTATAAAAGAGGCTGTTGAAGAGGGGATGATGGGTTCCGTTTTGAACATTTTTAATTTGGGCTAACTGTGAGGCACCCAAGTGGAGCTGCCCAATTGGCAGCCAAAAGAAATAAAAAACTTAAGGAAGAGGTGGATATATTGAGTTGGAATTGAAATAATGAAGTTTGAATCTGCAGTTATGATGCAGAGTAATAAATGGAAGTCATGGGATTTTTCAATACCCAGTATAGTCCCTGGCACAAGGGATACAGGTAAGAAATGTGGTTAAAAAATGAACAAAAGTGGGCAGGACCCTGAGACCAGCATTCCAGGGTGGTCTGAAGAAAGCTGATGAAGATGCAAGGAACAATCAGAGGTTGAAGAAGATCAAAGGGCATGTTTAGGAGCTATCAGGGAGGTGAGGACTTCAGGAAAGGGAGAGAGGTTATAAATAGATAAGGACCAAAATCTGTTCAACAAGTAGTTAACTGGTGACCAAGCATTTCTGGAGAGTGTGAGGGTAGGGGTGAGAGAACACCAGATTGAAAAGTGGAGGGAGCAGAGGTGTTCTTTGGAGAGGAGTGATACAATGCTCTCACTGGATTATGATGGACTGGAAGGCTTTGACTTTACTTTCCATCACACCCATAAGTTCTCAGAGATACATATGGGGATATTGTACCCATTCCTTGCAATTCATTACCAAATTAAATCACAATTCATAAATTTTTAAAAAGTAAGCTGTCCTTCAATTATGATAAGTCAGACATTTTTTGGTGCCTGTAACGTTTTTATCTCTAAGCTAAAACTGAGAAGTGGTGGGGGAGGGGAGGACCATGGGATGACTCCACAGTGAGGTGCTGGCAGGACAGGCAGACAAGGTCCAACAATGAATGGACCAGCCCACCCATGTGGGCAGAAATATCCTCTGAAACTAGCTCTAAGGTAGGATGATTGTTGAGGAAATAGGTGTGCATGTAGGAGCTGGGAGGTTGAGGAACACCAAGTCTGATGGTCTTGGTGTTCTGGAAGAAGTAGGAGGAGACATGACCTTCTGCTGAAAAGGAAGTTGAGGAAGGGTGATGCTGCCAGGGAGCTTTAATGAAGTGGGAAAGGTCTGGAATAGTCATTAAGGAGCTCAACTAGGACAGGGACCCAATAAATAAAAGTAGGTATTTATATACACACCTGGCCTCATTAAACTTCAAGCTCCCTGAGGGCGCTTGAGTCAATTAAAGAAGACCCAAAGCCATTTTGAAAGCTCCTACTCCATGTTTTCATTCATTTTGAAAGATATATTACAGTATTGAATAAATCTGGGCAAAAGTGAATTTTAAGGCCATCTAGGAGTTTTTACAAATGTATGTAATTAACCTACAAAACATACAGTAGCTCTTACTTAAAAATCAGACTTCTCAAGAAAAGGTGTGACATAAATTTTTTTAGAAAAGAATAGCCAGGAGACCCTATCCACTCAGTTCATCAAGATGTGCCAATCAAGGGCACACTTGTAAAAGTTCTGATAGCCCAAGCTCTACTCTCCAATGGCAGGACAGGACTCTCTTCATAGCTAGTTTCCTATTGGCTGTGATATGTGGGCGGGGCTATCCATTCCTGCTGCAGCTACTAGCTCCACCCCCATTCCATGCAAATAAAGTCAAAGATATGGTGAGCTCACGTGATTGGCCACGTGGTTGATGACACAATTGCCCCACCCCTTCAATGACGTCATTGTCCACTCAAACTCTCTCGAGAGTTTGTACAGATGCTGGTAAGGGACTATCAGGCCAGTCCACTGTGGCAGGAGGGGTGTCAAGGTAGGGGCTCCTGCAGGATACTGCCACTCCCACCCCAGAGCCTCCAGTCTTGCTTTAGGCAGGGTCCCCCCAAGGGGTCTGTGAGGCCCGGCCCAGGGGTCCCACGCACCCTCGCATCCCATTGGCTGACTGCACCGACATGCAAATGAGTGATGCGTCACTTCCGGAGGCAAATCGAGCGCCATTTTCTCTTTCTGGCCGAGCTGGGAGGAGGGGACAGAGTCGCGCGGGGGTGGGCGCGCGCCGAGGCGGGGGTCCCGCCGCGCTGGGCGAAGGCAGGCGTGGGCCCCGGCGGGGCGGGGCGCGGCGAGACGCGGCAGCGGACGCGGCGGCGCTCCGGGCGCCCAGCGGTAGGTACGCCCCCGGCCCCGCGACGACGCCCCCGACCGGGCCCGCGAAGTCCCGACGGCGGCTCCGCCCCGTTCCGCCCACACCCGCGGCCGCCTCACGAATCCCGCGGCGTTCTTCGGGCAGCGGGTTCGCGGCCCGAACGGTGCCGGTCGTCCCTCCGTGTCACGTGGGACCGGGGTGGTCGCCGCGGGGCGGGGCGGGACGGGACGGGGCCGGGAGGGGAGGGTGCCGCGAGGCCGGGGCGGGAGACGAAGGGCTGGGACTGGGGGACAGCGGGCGGCGGCGGGGGACGGCCCGGGGAGGTGGGGTGGCGGCGCGGCCCCTGCACGGCGCACCCCGCGCAGTCCCGGTTCTCTCTGCCTGTCCCCGGACCCGCCTCGAGGGCCCGCGAAAGTGGGCCGAGAAGATGCGGTCGCTCCTCGGTGTGCGCCGCGGTATTTTCACCCCAGAAGAAGGCACCGTGTGAACTGCAACTGGCAGCGAATCCCTGTTCCTTCTCCCTTGAGCGTTTGGTGGGAATATTGAGGATTTCTATGCAGGTGTTAACACTAAAATTTCAACTTTGCATATGCCGGTGCCGACCGCGTTGACGTAGATTGCTTGCAAAATTTCTGCTAACACTTGGCTTTGGGATGTCCGAGATTTTAACTGCCAGTTCAGATAGTGCCCAGTTGCATAATGGGAAATTACTACATATTTTAACTACTTTTTTTTTTTTGCATTTGAATGAGAGACTTGCCTGAATGCTGTTAGAACTCGCTGTGATGCGAAGGTATGCACGTTTTATCAGAAAGTAGGGCTTGGAGTCCAGGTAGGCGTTGGTGTGGACAGCGTGTGTGTGTGTGTGTGAGGGGGGTGGGGGGGGAGGTGGGGAGAATCTCACATAAAAACAGGGTCGTGGCAAGTGCGTGTTCATCGCTGATTGGAGTCAAGTAAGGTATCATAACTTAGAGCTGCTCCTGGAGAATCGGCCAAGTAGTGAACAAACTTTGTTATTTCGTTTGGAGCGGCGACTTTGTGGAGCCTGTGGTCTTGTGTTTGTTAGTCCTCACCGAGGATCTTGTTCCATTGTTTTAGGGAGCGTTGGAAAGGAGCGGGCGAGAGGGAGAAGCATCAGTGTGAGAGAGACACATGAGTTGTTTGCTGCCCTGACTGGGCGGGATCAAGCCCCCAACGGAGGCACTTGCCCTTGACTGGAACCGGTCACAGACCCTTCAGGCTGCAGGCCGATGGGGCAGTGGTTCTCAACCTTCCTAATGCCTCGACCCTTTGATCCAGTGCCTCATGTTGTGACCCCCAACCATAAAACTATTTTCCTTGCTATTTCATAACTGTAATGTTGCTACTGTTAGGAATCGTCATGTAAATATCTGATATGCAGGATGTATTTAGGGGACCCCTGTGAAAGGGTCATTGGACCCCCAAAGGGGTCTCGACCAACAGGTTGAGAACAGCTGGCCTAGGGCGAATGTGTTTGGGTTTTTTTTTAAGCCCCTTATTTCCAATATTTGTGACATTTCATTTCGATTTTTGGAATTAGATTCATAGCAAACTCCATGCAGATATTGTAAGTGCTTTTCTTGTGTTAACTCATCCTCATAACTACTTCATGGAGTAGGTTGTACTTTCCCTGTTTCACAGGTAGACAACCGAGGCCCAGGGATTAATTTTCGAAAGATTGCACAACTAGTAAACTGGGGCGTTGATGGGAACTGGAGCAGAATGGCTCCAGAATCCTTGCTGCTGAGATCCTTGTGTTGTGTTGCCTCTCAAGTGAAATTCTTTTAGAAGTTAGATTTCACAGAAACTCAGAAGTTCTGTCGCTTAAAAGGTATTTATTATCTGATTGACTTTATGTTTTAGAGTGGTTGTTTTTTTTTTCTCCTAATGAAGTATTTTTAAATGGTCATGACATTAAACAACAAGGAAAACCCTTTAAGTGCCTCTTTGAGAAATAACAGTTTCTGGAACATATCAGTTGACTTTTTGGTAGGTCCATGTCTACCACACTATGAAATTAAAATTAATTTAGTGTGTACTGAGATAAATTAGTGCAGCTGCATTAGCTTGTAGTTTCCTAATACACATTTTTTTTTTTTTTTTACAGATGTTTAGATTTAACTGAGTACTAAGAATATATGGAGAACAGCATCATTAGAGGATCTATAAATATGAAAACAGCAAACAGTTTCTTTTCTGGCTAATCCACTAGGCATTTTGTATGGAATCTTGCATCTTGGAATAGATAGAAAGTATAGTATTTTGGAATGAAAACTTATGTTAAAACTCAGCTTCTTTTCCCCAAAGTGATTGGCAGCAGTAGACCAGGGCTCTTGAAAAGTTATGAAACTTTTATAATTTACCTATTTTTTTTTTGTTATCTTTAAACAGCAAACTGCTAAAAAGGGAAAGTTTTTTTTAATGCTTGTGGGGGAATCGAAATAACAATGATGAGGGAATGAGAGCACTTTCTATTAGGTCTCAAGCTGGTGTGGTCGGGCACATACCCAGGTTGCACCAATCCCCAATGGGGGATGTGCAGGGGGCAGCCAATCAATAATTCTCTCATTGTTGATGTTTCTCCCCCTCTCCTTTCCTCTCTGAAATAAATAAAAATATATATTAAAAAAAAATTTCCTATTCAAATTTTTTTAAAACATCAACAGTAGATAAACCTTTGTGAATATATATGTGTGTGTGTGTGTGTGTGTGTGTGTGTGTGTATATATATATATATATATATTTATTGATTGATTTCAGAGAAGAGAGAGAGAGGTAGAAACATCAATGATGAGAATAATTGATCAGCTGTTCCTGCATGCACCCTACTGGGGATCGAGCCCAAAACCCAGGCATGTGCCCTGACCAGGAATCAAATCATGACCTCTTGGTTCATAGGTTGATGCTCAACCACTGAGCCACACTGGCTGGGACTAGTCTCCAAATTTAAAACAAGACTGACAATTCCTTGGCCTTGTTCCTAAGCCTTGAATAAGTTACTGTAGAGTCTGTTTAAAACTTGCTCAATCACAACTTCATTTCAGTATCCTCTTCCATTCTTCAACGGACCCTAGGAACCAGCCTATGAAATCAGCCTGTCCCAAAACTGTTGCTCAGGCAAGTCCACCAATCCCTGTTCTCCATGCTTCTTAGAATCCTATAATAAGATTAGTGTTTGCTAGATAAGGCCAGACTTACTTGCAAGCAACAAACTTAACTTCCTTAGCATACAGACGATAGTGGAACTTTAAGGAGTAAATGAAAGCAAGCCTGATTGAGTAGAAAGCACCTGATAGAAATTTTCGTTGAGCCTTGCTCTGGCTAAAGAAGACAGTCTGGGCTGGAAAGTCACCTTGTACATACTTTTTAAGGAAAGCCATCATAGGGTTCTTGACAGCTCCTCTGTTAGATGATGCTGTTGAAGGCTGGAACCAATTCAGTGTATTTACCTTTTTTTAAGTATATTTCATTGATTTTTGAGAGAGAGAAACATCAATGATGAGAGAGACATTGATCAGCATTGGCTTAATTTTTGCCAAATATATTCAGATTTATCCTCCTTTACCTCAGTCATTTTAAAAAATATATATTTTATTGATTTTTTTACAGAGAGGAAGGGACATCAATGAGAGAGAAACATCAATCAGCTGCCTTCTTTACACTCCCCACAACCAAGGTACATGCCCTTGACCAGAATCGAACCTGGGACCCTTGAGTCCATAGGCTGATGTTCTATCCACTGAACCAAGCTGGTTAGGACAACCTCAATCATTTTTGATGCTGATGTATTCACCTGGAACATCTTGGGCTCCACCTCTGCAACTTTCCATAGCCATTCCATTTTGAACCTCCATAGCACTTTCCACATGTCTCATGACTCTTAACATTTTATATTACCCTTTTTGTTAATTTATTATAAACATTTGCTATGTATTATGCTCTGTGATAGGCCCAACCATGCAAATGAAACATGATTCCTGCCCTGAAGCTTAGTCTAATAGGGAAAATAGATATATAAATAGATAATTACAATATAGTGAGATGAATGCAACGAGAGATGTATAAACGTGGTTCCTCGGGATTTCTAGGAGGGGTGCATAGAGAAATTGCTGACTCATAGAAATTATCATTTAAAATCTTGGGAGATACTGCCAAATTGCTCTCTAAACATGTATAAATTATAATTTTTCTACTTCACTTCTAGTGGATATTGTCAGTCTTTAATATTGCCCCCACTCATTTGAAAGTAGGTTGCCAAACAAGATGCCACATTACCCAAAATATTATCTGTTACCTACAAAAAAGAACATTCTCCTACATATCCAGAACACACCCATCAAATCAAGAAATCAATGCATTATCACCATTGATGTTTTGCCAGTTCCAATAATATTTACAGTAAAAGAATCTAGATAGACTTGCACATTATATTTAGTTATCTAGTTTCTTTTGATCTGAAACAGTTCCTTAGTTTTTCCTTCCATGATCTTTTTAAGTGTATAATTCATTGGTTTTTAAATACATTCACAGAGTTGTACAACCATCACCACAATCTAATATTAGAACATTTCTAGCATCCATCCACCCCAAACATATTGGTTTGCAGTCAGTACCTCTTCCCACCCTGGCCAACCACTAAGCTACCCTTTATCTTCGTAGATTTGTCTTTTTTTGATGTTTCCTATAAGTGGAATCAGACAATATGAGGACTTCTGTATCCATCCTCTTTCACTTTGTATTATGCTTTTAAGATTCATTCGGTTTATAACATGTATTAGTACCTAGTGCTTTTCATTGCCAAATAGTGTTCACTGTATGGATATACCACATTTGTTTATCCTTTGGCCACCTGATGGACAGGTGAATTGTTTCCACATTTTGGCTACTATGAATAGTGTTATCTTATATGATCTGGACACTTTTGAATATTATAGGTTAGTTGTTTTTTACAACGTCTCTTAATTTGGGCTTGTTTGCCATTCTGTGAATTACTCTTTTTTCTTGGTTATTAAGTACTAGGGGCCTGGTGCACGAAATTTGTGCACGGGTAGGTGGGGGAGGGGGAGGGCAGGCGGGGAGGTCCCTCAGCTGGACCTGCACCCTATCCAATTCAGGAGCCCTCAGGAGATGTGCTACTGATGGCTTGGGCCCACTCCACATGGTTCTCTGCTCTCTGCCGGGCCTGTCTGCTCCACACCATGGGGATTGGGCAAGCAGGCCCTGCTGGGTGCCGCCTGCGGGATCCCCAATGGCTTGCGCCCCCTTGTCCTCTCATCCGCAGCCGCTGCCCAGGCCGGGCCTCGGGGGTCTCCAATGGCTCTGGTTCGCTGCGCCCCCTCATCCCCTCGTCTGCAGTGGCTGGGGGGTCCCTGATGGCTTGCGGCCCCCGCTTGTCTGCTCAGGGGGTGGGGGGTCATCATGGCGACCTCCCGGCACACCCTGCTGGGTGCTGCCTGCAGTCTAATTGCCTGCTGGGCTCCCGTTGCCAGGATAACGCTACCAGTGTCCTGCCCCACTGCTATGGGCGCCACCACTTTTGTCCCGGAGCGATGGTTAATTTGCATATTACTCTTTTATTAGATTAGATTATGTGACTAGGTGTTTGGAAACCATGTAAATATTCCATTTCTCATCAAGCTTTCAATTATAACACCATGGAATTAAATTTATAGTCTAGTGGGTTATGTTTTAGTTACTATTGTATACCAAACCACCCCAAAACGTGATAGAATAAAACATCTTATTTAAAAACCTCAGTAATTCTTTGGATCAGGAGTTCAGGCAGGAGTAGGGTAAATGGCTTGTTTCTGTTCCACAATGTCTGTGCCTCAGTCTGCGAAGACTCAAAGGCTGGGGTTGACTTGACAGGGGACTTAGTTGTATCTTCACTCGCACATATAGTGGCTGATGTGGAACATCTCTATGTAGTTTCCATTGGGCTAGTTGTGTGTGGATTCTAGCGTGATGGTCCCCAGAGAATAGGCAGCAGTATAGCATTTTTTATGATGTAGCCTTGGAGTCACATGACACTAATTCTGTCATTCTTTATTAGGTAAGGCAGCCATAAAGTTCTGCCCAGGTTCATGGGGTAGGGGCATAGATGCCCTTACTTTTTGGAAGGAGTATCAAAGTGATATTTAAAGAAGAGAATGTGGGATGGAAGATATGTTTCATTATCTTTGGAAAACTTAGTGCACTGGCTATAATCTATTACTATCATTTATTTGATGCCCAACTTGTCCCATATTTTGCTTGTGAGAACTTCAGGCTGGCTTCTTTTGAATCCTTTCGATATGTCTTACCATTTTTTTTTACCAACTTCCTTATTTTCTTGCACAAGATGTTCTGGGAACATCTTGTCTTTTCCATGTTCCAGCCCTCGAATCAGCCATTTTCCCAAGGAGCCCTGGTTCCTTTTAATGGAAAGTGGTATTTAGAAATTAAGATTTGGGTCCTAGGAGTGCTCAAACTGCTACTGGGCTGGGAAACTGCTTCTAGGCTCTTTAGTGGGCAGAGCTATGGAATATACATACATTTATTTTTATCTATGTATATATTAAAAGCAGTTAAGGTCACACCTGTGCCTTCTTTTCCAGTCAAGTATCAAGGGTTTGTTCTAATTTTATGCCTTTTCAGATATTTTAAAAACAGATTTATTGACATGTAATTTACATACAATTCACCTATTTAAAGTGTACAATTAACTGGCTTTTAGTATATTTGCAGCTATAACCACAATCAGTTTTAGGACACTGTTATTCCAAAAAGAAATTATTCCCTTTAGCCATCATCTCCCAGTTCTCCTCAGCCTCTCCTCAGCCTTCATTTTCTCAGCCTAGGCAACCAATGTTGTACCTTCTGCTTGTATATGTAATTTGTCTGTTCTGAACACTTCATGGAATGGAATTAGACCACTTGATCCTTTGCGTCTGGCTTCTATCACTGAGCATCATGTTCCCCATGGCTCATCCACATTGTAGGCCGTGTGTGTGCTTCATTTCTTTTTTAAAAATATATTTTATTGATTTTTTACAGAGAGGGAGAGGGGTAGAGAGTTAGAAACATCGATGAGAGAGAAACATCGATCAGCTGCCTCCTGCACACTCTCCACTGGGGTCGTGCCCGCAACCAAGGTACATGCCCTTGACCAGAATCGAACCTGGGACCCTTGAGTTCGCAGGCTGACACTCTATCCACTGAGCCAAACCGGTCAAGGCAGCACCACATTTTTTTTAATCCATTCACCAGTTGATAGACTTATGGATTATTTCTACTTTTCAGCTATTAAGAATAGTGCTACCATAAACATTCTTATACTTTTTGTTTGGATACATATTTTTCATTTCTCTTTGGTGGAATTGGGGGCTCATATGGTGCTTGTGTATTTAATCCTTTGAGGAACTGCCAGACTGTCCTTCGAACTGGCTGTACCATTTTATTGCCAGTGATGTAAGAGAGATCAGTTTCCCTACATCCTTGCCAGCACTTGTTCTTTTCTTTTTTCAAAATTACAGCCATCCTAATGGTATAAAGAATATCTCATTGTGGTTGCATTACATTTCCACATGGCTATTGTTCAGCATCTTTCCATGTGCTTAACAGCCATTTGTATAGTAGCTCTTTCTTTGGATCCTTTGCCCATTTTTAAGTTCAGATATTGAGTTATCAGTTCTTTTTATAGTTTGGGTATAAGTTCCTTATCAGAAATTCGATTTGCAAAAATTTCTCCCATTTTGTGGATTTGCTTTTTGTGTGGTTTCCTTTAAAGCACAAATTGTTTTACTCATTCATTTATTTATTTATTTTTAAAATTGATTTCAGAGAGAAGAGAAAGGGAGAGGGAGACACAGATAGAAACATCAGTGATCAGAGAATCATTGATTGGCTGCCTGCTGCATGCCCCCTACTGGGGATTGAGCCTGAACCTGGCCATGTGTCCTGACTGGGACTCGAACCATGACCTCTTGGTTCATAAGTTGACACTCAGCCATAGAGCCTCACTGGCAGGGCCAAAGCACCAATGTTTTAAATTTTCATGAAGTCCAACTTACCTAGTTTTTTTCTTTTGTTGCTTTTTGGTGTCATACCTAAGAATCCATTGCCAAATCCAAGGTCATGACGATTTCTGCTTGTTTATTTCTGACAGTTTAAAAAATTTTAACTCTTAGGTGGAGGTGTATAACCCACTTTGAGTTGATTTTTGTGTATGGTGTGAGCAAAAAGTGCAACTTCAGCCCTAGCCAGTTTGGCTCAGTGGATAGAGCGTCAGCCTGCAGACTGAAGGGTCCTGGGTTCGATTCTGGTCAAGGGTACATGCCTGGGTTGTGGGCTCGATTCCCAGTAGGGGGCATGCAGGAGGCAGCCTATCAATGATTCTCTTTCATCCATGTTTCTATCTCTCTCTCTCTCCCTTTCTGAAATCAATAAAAATATATTTAAAAACAATTTTTTAAGTACAACTTTATTCTTTTGCATGTGGATAACTAGTTGTCCGAGCATGATTTGTTGAAAATTACTCTCAGTGTTGTACCAACCCTGTTACTTATTACAGTTTTGTTTTCTTTCTAAGGAAAATTCCAAAAATGTTTCAAATTCCTGTGGAAAATCTTGACAACATCAGGAAGGTACGAAAAAAGGTGAAAGGGATTCTTATGGACATTGGGCTTGACAGCTGCAAGGAGTTGCTGAAGGTAAGAGGATATCAGTAACAGATTAAGAGCAGACAAGTTGGTTTTTAAAAAATATATTTTTATTGATTTCAGAAAGGAAGGGAGAAGGAGAGAGAGAGAGAAACATCAGTGATGAGATAGAATCATTGATTGGCTGCCTCCTGCACTCCCCCAACTGGGGATTGAGCCGGCAGCCCAGTCATGTGCCCTTGATTAGAATTGAACCTGGGACCTTTCATTCTGCAAGTTGATGTTCTATCCACTGAGCCATACCAGCTAGGGCAGCAGACTTTTATGAGGGCCTTTTTTGGTCATTAAGTTTTGTGTGTGTTTTTTATTGCAAGCTTGGTGTGCTTTTTGTTGTTAATTCTCACCCGAGTATATATTTTTTCCATTGATTTTTAGAGAGAATGGAAGGGTGGGGGAGAGAGAGAGAGAGAGACAGACAGACAGACTGACAGACATGGATATGAGAGCCAGGGATCGAACCTGCAACTAGGTAATTGTCCTTGACTGGGAATTTAATCCATGCCCCTTTGGTGCACTGGTTGACGCTCTAATCATAGCCATACCAGCCAAGGTGCTTGCATTTTTAATTTGCTTTATTAGAGTTTTACTTTGAACATTGTACCTGCATTTACTGTATACAAAGGACATTTTCAGATACCAGAAATAAAGCATGAAATCATTCAGACAGAGTATGTAAGCTGTATGTATTGTTGACCCTTGAACAACAGGGATTTGAACTTCACAAGTCCACTGGTACACAGTTTTTTCCAATAAATATGGTCAGCCCTTTGGGTTTCACATCTACAGGTTCAACCAACTGCAGATCGAAAACAGTATTTCTGATCTGTGGTTGGGAATCATGAATGCAGGGGACCAACTGTGTGGATTGATCTAGGGCATATTATAGAGTGGTCTTGAGCATCCCCAGATTTTGGTATTTGTAGGGAGTCCTGGAACTGATCCCCTGTAGGTCCCCAGGGACAACTATGCTTTTGGGGCATTGAAAGTTAAAAAGTGGATTTTTTGCTGTGGGCAGAGGGATGGATAGGGGGATCAGGACCACTAACCTTTGGGTTGTTAAGGGTTAACTGTGTATTTGTTTTTGATCTTTGAGGAGAATGTGTTGAATTATTTATTATTTTAGCATAAGGAGATCCTAATTTAATTTCTCAGGATTGTTAGAGAATCAATAAATGGGGATACATACATGATATAATCGGGTGTTGTTTTTCTGATTTGTGAACTTAATATATTTAGTCTTATAAAAGCTTAAAAATTAAGGTGGCAGTCACAATCTACTAATAAGTTGTGTTCTATTATAATTTTATCCTTTCTTATAACTTGAGAATATATGGCTGGCACATCTAGTAAAGAAATAAAAATTGTTAAATAAGGCATGCTGTGTAGTGTTATAGCCATTGATAATTCTATGCATATTTTATTCATAACTTTAGAAATAGGGACCCTGTCTGCTTAGAAATTTTTAAAGTTAACTTAATTCAGAGTATTATTGGCCTGTGAAGAGTTCAGCTTCTTAATTTTCAAATCTCAGACTTTCAACCAAATTGATTTTATTTATTAAAAAGGCAGTCTGATACTAAAAGACTAATAATTATTAGGATTCTCATTAATGGTCAGCAGGTAGACAAATGTTAATTCTAAAGGACCCCCGAGAGTTCTTTGCTTAAGAGAAAAGAACCCCAGAAAGCTCTTCCCTCTAAGACGCTGCCCTCTTCCAGTGTATTCTGTTCTCTTACCTACTCTATTTTTCTTCAAAGCTCTCAAGTACCTAAAATTACTTATTTCTTATTTGTCTCCCACACTTGAGTATAAGAAGACAAGGGCCTCATTGTTTTGTTATCTACTGTACTACCTTTAATCAGAATTGTGTCTGGCATACCTTAGCTTAACAGAAATATTTTATTTAACTTTTTAAAATGAATCAATGAAAGTAAAACACAAATAGAGAACTACTTTTGATAATTGCCTGACTGAAAGTTCATCTATATTTATAAAAGTCTAAGCGACCATTTGACTGTTGAACCAGTATCTATGATGCAAACTGACCACCAGAGGGCAGACGCTCAATGCACAGGCATGGAAACATGGAACAGACTGATGAATCTCAGAGGGAAGGGTCTGGTGGGTGGGGGGCGCAGGAAAAGATTAACCAAAGATCGGATATGCATACTAGAGACCTGGGTTCATGCACCAGTGGGGTCCTTTGGCATGGCCTATGGGGACCGGGCCAAAACCGGCAGTCCAACATCCCGCAAGGGATCCCAGATTGTAAGAGGGCACAGGCCAGGCCGAGAGACTCCACTGGTGCACAGATCCATGCACCAGGCCTCTAGTTTGGCAATAAAAGGATGGGAGAGATACTGAAGTGGAACCTCTTACATAGACCCAGTTTCCCAGGAGCAGTGTTAAAATATGGCTTTCATGAGTAAGATAGCATAATTATTTGAATGCAAGATTGAGAAGGTAGATAGTGTACACATAGTCTATTACTGATAGTGTTTGAATTTAAGTATTATTTGCAGAGTGTAAAAACAGCAAGCTAAGAACACAAGTGTATGTGTATAGACTGAGAAAATTTCAATTGATAATATACAAAAAGCTCTTATAGTAATCTTTGGAGACCTATCACTGAAGCCATTCCTATAGCAATCTTTGGAAACCTACATATGTATAAATAGATTTTAAAATGCTTATTATTCTGTTTTTAAATCTTATCTACAAAAATATGTTGAAATATTGTCAAACCTTTCATTTATTTTCTTAATTGTTTCTTTCTAGATTTTATTTTGCCGCTTCTAACATTCTGGAAGCACTTCCTCATTTAAACTCTTCTCCCTCCTCTCTGGTGGTATAACATTGCTGTTCCTACTTCTCTTCCCAATGTTTTCTTTTGAAAAATCTAACCCTACAAAAATCTTGAAAGGATTATACAGTGAAAACCCATCTACCTACCACCAAAATTCTACAAAATTAACATATATGTATCTGTTTTCACCCTCTGTTCTTTTTGATTTCAAATCGATTTTTAGAGAGAAACATTTTTGTGGGTGCAAAACATTAATTGGCTGCCTTCTGCAGGCCCCTTATAGGGATCGAGCCCATAACCCATGCATGTTCTGGTACATGGGATGACACCCAACCAAGTGAGCCACACTGGTTAGGGCTGTTAACATTTTTCTTTAAATGCATTTCAAAGAAAGTTGCAGGCATCAGTAAACTTCACCCTTAAATTCTTTCAGCATATGTGTCACTATCTAGAGTTTAGTTTTTGTTTACAGTTTTGGGGAGGATACTTCATGTGCACTTTCAGAGCCTCTATTGATGGTTTTTAACATGCTTTTTCTCATGTTATACAAGTCTCTGTGAAGACCTAGAACAAGTCCATCATTCCAGAACGATTCCTCAAGCCCTTTTCTAGTCAGTCCCTGCCCCCACCCCACTGGCTACCACTATTCTGAAAATTTTTGCTGTAGACTAGATTTGCTTATTGTGCAATTTTATGTAAAAGAAATAATATGTACTTCCATAGAAGAGTCTTCTCAGTGCTGGTATGTATGACTGGTCCCTTTTGTTGCCACGTAGTATTCAACAGCATAAATGATTAGTTTGTAGATCCTTTCTCCTGGTCGTGGGACACTTAGGCTGTTACAGGTTTTGGCTATTATGAATAAGACTAGGGGCCCGGTGCACAAAAATTTATGCACTCGGGGCGGGGGTGGGAGGGGAGTCCCTCAGCCCCGCCTGTGCCCTCTTGCAGTCTCGGACCCCTCTGGGGATGTCCACCTGCTGGTGTGCCTGGCCAGCCTGGGTGAGGGGCCGATGTCTGTTTGCAGGCTGGCCAAGCTCCCCAGTGGGGACCCTCACCCCATAGGGGTGTGGCAAGCCTGGGTGAGGGGCTGAAGGCAGTTTTCAGGCTGGCCACAGCCCCTTCAGGGTTTGGGTCCCTACTAGGGTGCCTGGCTAGCCTTGGTGAGGGGCTGAGGGCCATTTTCAGGCTACCCACAGCTCCCATTGACCCTCGGGGCCGGCCACCTGGGAAGCGATCGGGAGGCTTAAGGCCTCCCCGAGTGTGCCCCTGGCCACCCGATCGCTTCCCAGGACAGAATCTCGGGGCTGGCCAGCTGGTCCTGCCCCTGGGCTTCCGCCTGGGAAGCCATTACGTGGCCAGGGCACACACGAGGAGCCCCGGAGGCCCATGTGTGTACCCTGCAATGATTGATTCCAGGCCACAGCCTCCTTCCACCCTGCTCCTCCTGCCCATGGCTTCGGCCACTGGCCTGCTTGCTCTTCCCATCCTGTGCTACGGCTAGACCCCGGTGTGCGACTTCTCTGGGGCTGCGGTCTCCGCCATCTTGGCTAGGCTAGTTTGCATAGAGTCACTCTGATTGGCTGGTGGGCGTGGCTTAGGTGTCCCGAAGAGATGGTTGATTTCAATATTATGCTTTTATTAGTTTAGATTCTTATGAATATATATTTTTAAATTATTTTTCAATCCTCACTTGAGGATATTTTTCCATTGATTTTTTTTTTTTCTTTTTAGAGAGAGAGAGTTAAGGGGAGATGGAGAGACAGAGAGCAACATCAATATGAGAGAAACTACATTACATCGATTGGTTGCCTCCTGCATGCATTCTGGCCAGGGCTGGGGATTGAGCGTGCAGCCAAAGTACATGCCCTTGACTGGAATTGAACCTGAGACCTTTCAGTCCAAGGGCCAACTGAGCCAAACCATCTAGGGCAATGAATATTCTTATGAAAATATTTTTGTGGACATGTCTTAATTTCTCTGGGAAAATTATGTAGATGTGTCAGTATAAGATTGTATATTTAGTTTTGGGAAGCGGCTAGTTCTTTATCCAAACCAATTGTGTGATTGTGTACTCTGTTAACAGTGTGTGAGGGCTTCAGTTTCTCATGCATGATATAGTGTGATGGTTAGCTGGGCTCTTTTGTAGGTCTCTTTTTCTGGGGAGGAAGTTCCTTATTCTTTGTTAAAAGCAAAAATAATGACTGGATATTGAATTTGGTCAAGTGATTTTTCTGCATCTATTAAGATAATTTTTTTCTCTTTTTTAGTCTAATATGGTGAATTATATTTATTTATTTTAAATAAAAAAAAATCACTTAAGCCAATCATGTCCCTGAGATAAATTCCACTTGGTCCTTTTCACATATTGGATTGGTTTGCAAAATTTTGGGTCAGGATTTTTATATCCATGTTCATGAAGGATATGTTCTGAAGTTTTCATTTTCTGTAGTATCTCATCTAGAGTTGTAATTTTCTTCATGGGATGGTTTTTAACTATGAATTCAGTTTCTTCCCTAGATCTCAGGCTACCAGGTTATCCAGTTTTGCTTGAGTGAACTTTGGTAGTTTATGTTCTTTTAAGATAAATTTGTTCATTATAACTTTATTGGCATAAAGTTGTTATTTCCTTACTTGTAGGAGCCATAGTGATGTTCCCTCTTTTATTTTGATATTGGTAATTCGCATCTTTTCTTTTTTCCTGTTCAATCTGAACAGAAGTTTATCAATTTTACTGATCTTTTCAAAGAAACAGGTTTTGGTTTTCTTGATTTTTCTCTATTGTCTTATTTTCTATTCTGTTCATTCCTGCTTTTTATGTTTTCCATTAGAGGCCTGGGGCACAAAATTTGTGCACTGGTACAGTCCCTAGGCCTGGTTGGCGTCTGACATGGCAGGGCAGGTCCCAGCTGACCTCGGGATCCTAGGCAGCACCTGGGCCCCCACATGCCCCACTTCGCCTGCATCATGGCGCCCGAGTCCCCACACAGAGATGCAGTGAGTGCAGCAGGATACTGTGGGCCAGTGTGCAGCATGGGCCTCTGGGCTGCCCAGCAGTACTGCACTGAAGCCAGGGGGCAGCATGCTCTCCCAGCCAGCCTTGCAGACTGGCTCTTGTGCAAACTTACGGGGAGCCCGACTGGCCCCTGTAGTCCTGGCCTAGCTCACCCAGAAGACACTGCACGAGTGTGGGGCAGGCTCCTTGTGGGCTTCTGGTACCTGAGCCCTGGCATTCCGGGGAAGGGTAGCAGGAGGAGTGAGAACGAGCTCGGTGGACAACCCACATTCTTACCATACCTCCGTCCCGTCACCCCCACCCCCAGGTAACCTGTGAGAGGTTGTAGCACGTCTCTGACACCTGCCATGTGTGCACCACCCCCTGGTGGTCAGTGCACATCACAGTGAGCAGTTGAATGACCGCCGAAGGGACAATTTGCATATTAGCTTTTATTATATAGGATTTTTCTGTTTAGGCTTTATTTATGAAGTTTTAAAATTTGATTTCTTAAGGTGGCAGTTTAGATCATTCTTGTTTGTTTATTTAGTTCATTTTCTTAAGTAGTGCCAAAAATTCTCCTGAAGCTGTTTTAACTCCATCCTACACGTCTGAATGGAAACATCATTGTTTCCATTTTCATTCAGTTTAAAATATTTTTTAATTTCCCTTGTGATCCATGGATTATTTAGAAATGTATTTAATTTCTAGAAATTTTGGATTTTCTTTAGATATCATTTTTTAAAAATATGTTTTTATTGATTTCAGAGAGAGGAAGGAAGAAGGACAGAGAGATAGAAACATAAATGATGACAGAGAATCATTGATTGGCTGCCTTCTACATACCCTCTACTGGAGATTGAACCTTCTACTTGGGCATGTGCCTGACCTGGAATCGAACTATGATCTCCTGGTTCATGGCTTGATGGTCAACCACTGAGCCACACTAGCTGGGCTAGATGTCTTTTTGTTACAGATTTATTTAATTTTGCTCTGGTCAGAGATTGCATTTTATAATTATTTTAGTCCTTTTAAACATATTGAGATTTACTTTATAGCTCAGCATGAGACCTATCTTTGGAAATGTATCATGTGTATTTGAAAAGAATGTGCATTTTGCTGTTGGTGGAGAGGTCTATAAATGTCATTTTGTGAAGTTGTTAGTGGCGTTGAGTCTTCTTACCATATCTCTGTCCCCGTCAGCCCCACCCCCAGGTAACCAGCCAGAGGTTGCAGCGTATCTCTGATGCCTGCCATGTTCCACACCACCCCCGGGTGGTCAGTGCACATCACAGTGAGCAGTTGAACTCTGTCCTTCCTGATTTTGTGGGTTTGTTCTATCCAGTATTGAGAGAGTAGTGATGAAGTCTCCAGCTCTAATTTTGGATTTAATTTTTTCTTTTTTCAGGTCAATCAGTTTTGCTTCATGTACTTAGAAACTCTTTAAAGTGCATACACATTTAGGATTGTTGGGTTCTTTTGAGGAATAGACCCTACTATCATCATGAAATGATTTTCTATCCATGTTTGGTTTTTTTTAATTGATTTCAGAGAGGAAGGGAGAGGGAGAAGGAGATAGAAACATCAATGATGAGAGTGATTCATTGATCGGTTGCCTCCTGCACGGCCTCCACTAAGGATCAGGCCTGCAACCTAGGCATGTATCCTTGACCAGAATCAAACTCAGGACCCTTCAGTCTACAGGCCGACGCTCTATTCACTGAGCCAAACTGGGTAGGACACATGCCTTGTTAACATTCATTTTCCTGTGCTAAAATCTTTCTTTGATATCAGTATAGTTCCTCAGCCTTTTTTGATTAATGGTGGCATGATATACCTTTTAAAATATTTTTACCTTTATTCTGTCTATGCATTTATTATTTAAAGTGAGATATTAGTAGATAGCATAGGGTTGGATCTTGTTTTTATACTCAGTGTAATAGTCTGTGTCTCATAATTTGAGTGTTTCAAACTAGGGTAGGCAAACTATGGCCTCAAATATGGACCAAATTTGGCTGTTTTGTAAATAAACTTTGTGGAAAATAGCCATGCTTGTCAGTATTTCTATAGTGTCTCTGGTTATTTCAGTGCACAGTGGTGGATTGAGTGCTTATGTCAGAGACTGTATAGCTGACAAAGATTTCATGTTGTCTTCTCCCTTACAGAAATGGTTTAACAGCCCCTGTTACTTAATGTAATTATCGGTAGTGTTGAGTTCAAATCTCTCATCTTGCTATTTGTTTTTACTTGTCTCTGTGTTCTTTGTTCCTTTTTTTCTTTTTCTGCTTTCATTTGGATTAAATATTTTTTATAATTCCATTTTCATCTCTATTACTGATTCAATAGCTTTGTGCTTTCATTTACCTTTCTAATATAATACTGTTTGCTTCACATATGATGTAAGAACCTTAGAGCAGTGTGCTTTTCCTCCCCTTCTAACCTTGGTGCTGTTGTCATGTGTCTTATTTCTGTGTTTTACAAACTTAAATACTTGTAATAATGTGCACTTTTCTGCAGTTCTAAATTGACTTGGTAAGTAATGTGTTAGCCTGGATATATTCAAAAACGGCAGTTATATTAATTACTAGAGGCCCGGTGCACGAAATTTGTGCTTCGGGGGAGGATCCCCCCTTAGCCCAGCCTGTACCCTCTCCAATCCGGGACCCATCGGACATCCTTTTCACAATCCGGGTCTGCTGGCTCCCAACCATTTGCCTGCCTGCCCCTAACTGCTTCTGCCTGCCAGCCTGATCACCCCCTAACCATTCCTCTGCCAGCCTTACTGACACCTAACTGCTCCCCTGCCAGCCCAATTGCCCCCAACTGCCCTCCCCTGTTGGCTGGGTCGCCCCTAACTGCCCTTCCCTGCTGGCCCGGTTGCCCCCAACTCCCCTCTCCTGCAGGCCTGATCTCCCCCAACTGCCCTCCCCTGCCGGCCATCTATGACCACATGGGGCAGTCATCTTGTGTGAGGGCATGATGGTCACTTTGCATATTACCTCTTTATTATATAGAATCTTTCTCTGGCTTAACTAATATTTGTTAATATATTAAAAAGACCTTTGCTCCTAGCCAGGTGGCTCATTTGGTTGGAATATTGTCCTGTACACCAAAAGATAGCAGGTTTGATTGATTGGGGTGTGTACAGGAGGCAACTGATTGATGTTTCTCTCTCACATGGAGATATATATATATATATATATATATATATATATATATATATATACATACATATATCCATATCTCCCTCTCTAAAAAGTCAATTTAAAAAATATCCTGAGGCCCTAACCGGTTTGGCTCGGTGGATAGAGCGTCGACCTGCGGACTCAAGGGTCCCAGGTTCAATTCTGGTCACATCCCCAGTAGGGAGTGTGCAGGAGGCAGCTGGTCAATGTTTCTCTCTCATTGATGTTTCTAACTCTCTATCCCTCTCCCTTCCTCTCTGTAAAAAATCAGTAAAATATATTTAAAAAAATATATATCCTCAGGTGAGGATTAAATGACCTTTAATTATTATAAGGGCAGTGATATAACTATGAAAGAGAAAATACAGGAAACTATATTTTTAGAAAATAAAATTTTAAATGCCACGTTTCTACCATTCAGAGATTACCATTATTAATATCTTATTGTTTAGCCTTCTCTGTGTATGTGTGTAGTCTTTACCAATTTAAGCTCATGTTGACCATGGTTTTTTATTACTTTGCTTTTTTCTGTGTCTTTCGTCTTTCTGTGTCATTAAATAATTGTTTGTCTTACCTATTACCCAGTTTATATTCAGATTTTTCTAGTTTTTCCCCAAATTTTTTACACTTGGTTTGTTTGTACCAGGATTCAGTCTGGACTCCCATCAAATCTGGTTGCTAGGTTCTCAGTGATACCATCTCCTCCCATCTCCTCCCCTGCTGCCATGTCTGACACACCCTGGTCTACATGGTCTACCCTCCTTGTGCCAACACCTGTGCTCTTGATACACACACACCCGAAACTCCCGTTTTATACTCTCAGCACCCTGAAATTCTTCCCCAAATTACTCACCACTGATGGGAGGTGGTGTGTGCTGATGTGTTCGTTATTTTTTCTTTTTCTTTTTAAATAAATTTTCTAGATTTTTTTACGGAGAGGAAGGGAGAGGTATAGAGAGTTAGAAACATCGATGAGAGAGAAACATCGATCAGCTACCTCATACACATCTCCTATTGGGGATGTGTCCGCAACCAAGGTACGTGCCCTTGACCGGAATCGAACCCAGGACTTTTCAGTCCGCAGGCTGACGCTCTATCCACCAAGCCAAACTGGTTAGGGCTATTTTTTTTTTTTTTATAAATCTTTATTGTTCATTTTATTACAGTTGTTTCTCTTTTTCCCCCTCATATCTCCCCTCCTCCCAGTTCCCACCCCATCCACTGCCCTTATCCCTCCCCACTGTCCTCATCCATAGGTGTATAATTTTTGTCCAGCCTCTTCCCATACCCCCAAGCCCCTATCTCCTTGTGAATTGTCATTCCACTACCTTTCTATGCCCCTGATTCTATTCTATTCACCAGTTTATTCTGTTCATCAGACTATTTTTTTTTATTTACTTGATTTTTAGGTTCACTTGTTGATAGATATGTATTTGTTGTTCATAATTTTGTCTTAACTTTTTCTTCTTCTTCCTCTTCTCAAAGAATACCTTTCAGCATTTCATATAATACGGTTGGGTGGTGATGAACTCCGTTAGCTTTTTCTTGTCTGTGAAGCTCTTTGTCTGACCTTCAATTCTGAATGATAGCCTTGCTGGGTAGAGTAATTTTGGTTGTAGGTTCTTGCTATTCATTGTTTTGAATATTTCTTGCCATTCCCTTCTGGCCTGCAATGCTTCTGTTGAGAAATCAGCTGACGGTCGTATGGGTGCCCCCTTGTAGGTAACTGACTGCTTTTGTCTTGCTGCTTTTAAGATTTTCTCCTTGTCTTTTGCCCTTGGCATTTTAATTATTATGTGTCTTGGTGTGGTCCTCCTTGGGTTCCTTTTGTTTGGGGTCCTCTGCGCTTCCTGGACTTGCAAGTCTATTCCTTTCACCAGATAGGGGAAATTTTCTGTCATTACTTCTTCAAACATGTTTTCTATATCTTGTTCTCTCTCTTCTTCTGGCACCCCTCTAATTCTGATGTTGATACGCTTGAAGTTGTCCCAGAGACTCCTTATGCTATCTTCATATTTTTGGATTCTCCTTTCTTTTGGCTTTTCTGGCTGGGTGGGTTTTGCTTCTTCATATTTCTTGTCTTTGACTTGATTCTTGCGATCCTCCCATCTGCTGTTGGATCTCTGTATATTCTTCTTTATTTCAGTCAGTGTATGCTTAATTTCTAGCTGGGCCTTTTTCATATGCTCAAGGGTCTCACTAAATTTATTGGCAGACTCTAGAATATTCTTGAAAAGCCTTATAACCGTGGTTTTGAACTCTATATCCAGTCGTTTTCTTTCCTCCATTTCTGTCATTTGTGACCTGTTTCTTTGTCTCCGCATTTTGGCTGCTTTCCCCTTCATTGAAAAAATGACTTTAATCAGCTGTGTCTATGGTGGGAGAACTTTTATGCTGGAGACACCCTTATGGGGCAAGACTTGCTTCAGTGGGGCTTTGGTGCCTACTAAGTCTGCCTCCTGAGTGCGTCTCTTATCCAAGTATGCTGGTTCTTGTATCTCTAGGAGGTGCTGACTTAGCTTCTGCCTGTGGCTTCCCAGCCTTTTATATGCAAAAGCCTCTGTGGGCAGCTTAGGTGGGGCGGGGTCTTGGGGAGTCTACAGGGCAGCGCTACCAGCTATGGCCGCTTCCCAGCCCTGCCCTAAGGGGCACCAGGTCTCACACTGCTCTGGTGTTTCTCCTTGCGCTCAGACGGTGCTAGACAGTCCAGCTTCTCC
Source organism: Murina feae (assembly GCA_004026665.1). NCBI lineage: Eukaryota > Metazoa > Chordata > Mammalia > Chiroptera > Vespertilionidae > Murina > Murina feae. The sequence continues at coordinate 51,327 of PVJC01005035.1, forward strand.
CCGTAAGATGCTGAGACCCCCGCGACTCGCCTGGAACTGGAGTTCAGAGCCATCTGGAGCTTGTGCTTCCCTCCGGTACAAAATGCTACCAGTCCTTCTTGCGAGCCGTTTTGCGAGCTGCAAACCGCCTTTTCCGCGCACCATGAGCTACCGTTTCGTGAGCGCCAGCTGCCTCCGCGAACCCTCTCCAGAAGCCCTCTCCACGAGCCTCTTTGCGAGCGCGCACCTCTGTACCTTTGCACTTTATTTCCGCACCTCCTCTGAGTCTCAGTCTCCTAGTTGTAGAATTTCCACAGAGCCAGCCTTCCTGTGGGTCTGGGTGTTGTTTGTTTTTTCTTTTCACTGTTATTTTATAATTGTTGTGCTTAGCAGCAATTGCGGTGTTCACCTGTGCTGCCATCTTGGTTTCCTCCTCTTTTTTTTTTTTTTTTTTTTTTTTAAAAATTATTTGTGGGAAATATGTTTGTTTCTTATGAAGCTATAATTTTAACTTGGATTATTTCAGCCTAATACTTGGGTTTTATATGCTTAATGGCTCTGTCACAGTTTGCTCAGGATCTGCATTTTCACTTCACTTTCCCAAGTAGATTTCTAAGAGCCAAATAATCCCATCAGGTTCTAATAAAATATTTCTTTATCTGCTGAAATTGCATAATTTTTCTTTTTTTCTCCCATTTTGAAAGGACCTTAAAGACTTTGATCCAGGAGAGAAGTACTTTTATAATACATCATGGGGAGATATTTCTCTCTGGGAACCTTCTGGAAAGAAAGTGGTATGTATTTTTATATTTGATTTTCATGTTGTCTCAAAAGTTGAATGTGAGGGTCAATTCACTTCTGAGGGATGTCACTTGTACTGGAGTTACTAATGAATGGGGAGTAGGTGAGATGTGTGGCTTGCAAACACTTTCTCTCAGCCTAGGTTTTCTCTTCGTTTTTTAAAATAGTTTCTTTCAAAGAGCAGAAGCTTGGTTACTTTAATGAAGTCTAGTTTATTATTTTTTCCTTTTACGGATATTTCTGGTGTCACCGTTGAGACATTTTCTCCCAACCCAGAGACCTATTCCACATTAATAGATACTAACGTACAGTTGTTAATGAGTTTTGTTGACTCTTTCATTGAGTGTAATTTTTGCTGAGTATCTTGTTTTTCATTACAGTATTTCATTGAATATGTGACACACTTTTTAAAAAATATATATTTTATTGATTTTTTACAGAGAGGAAGGGAGAGGGATAGAGAGTTAGAAACATTGATGAGAGAGAAGCATCGATCAGTTGCCTCCTGCACATCCCATACTGGGGATGTGCCCGCAACCAAGGTACATGCCCTTGACTGGAATTGAATCTGGGACCCTTCCGTCTGCAGGCTGACACTCTGTCCACTGAATCAAACTGGTCAGGGCTATGTCACCCTTTTTAATGAACCCTTAGTAAAACTAAAGTCATACTCCACTTAAAGTGTTTAGCACAGAACTATCAGTTGTAAAGTATTCCCAGATATCAGATATATGGGGTTTTTCAGCCCTGGGTTGATTATAGATCCTGCCAGAAATGCCAGAATCGGGGGTTTTGCTAATTGCAGAAAGGTAGCAAAATGTTATTGAATGTGTTTGTGATTTCTCTAACCTTGGACCCAAGAGGACCAAGCACATGAGTAGGAGAGAGATAGTCACAGAATGGGGGCACTGTGTGGTATGAGAAAGACTGATCACAAGAGCAGATCTAAGAAGGGTGAGTCTGAACTGTGGCCACTGTGTAGCAAGGATCAGTGTCCCCGCATGGGACAATATCTGCACAGCCCATGGTGGGACCTCGATGAAGCATTCAGTCTGTTCAGGTCTCACCCTCCTCCTTTGTGGAATGAGAGTCAGGTGTCCTGTGGTTCACAGCTCCAGGGTCTAGAGACTCTTGAGACCAGAGGGTGCACTGCTCTTACATCATCATCACAGACTAACAGTTTATTGCATTGCACTCCTCTGTTGGCCAGAGTGGTTCAGGTGCCTGTTCTTATGTCCTGAGCTTGTTAAATAACCCCTTGTGTCCCTTAAAGAGAAATTCCAAATTCAAGCAATATGTTCTTTTGCTTGAAACTTACCTCATGGTTATTTGTGGTGATTTTGGCATAGTTCTTCTTTATTTACTGTTTGTTACATAGTTTACTTATACTTGCTAAGCACTGTCAGTGTGGCTCTTATCTTCCCTAAGAATAGAAACGGGAAATAAAAGATAGTAATGATGGGTTTCATAATTTGCAAGTTAGGTTATTTGTAGATAAGTTGCAGAGGTTTTAGAATTTGGAATAAAAACAACATTGGAGAAATAGGATGAAGCAGTTAATTCCAAGTATAAGGACTAAATAATGAGATTTGTGGCTTTAGTGGATGGTTTGGAAACTAGTCATGTCCTATGTTTGTATGAACTGTGAGCTAAGAATAGTTGTTAAATTTTTGAATGTTTGAGAAGAAAAAAATGAAAAGAATATTGTTTTGTGATGTGAAAATGATATAAAATTTGAATGAGTGTCTAGTTTTATTGGCACAAAGCCATGGTCATGGATATTCATGTTACCTATGGGTGCTTCCCCCCCCCCCTTTGAGGTGTATTTTTTAATTAAATCTTTATTGTTGAAAGTATTACATATGTCCCCTTCTTTCCTCCCATTGACCCCCTTTTAGCTCTCCCCCACTCCCCGCCCCAGTTGGGGTGCTTTTGTCTTACCAAGCAGCACTGAGTGGTTGCCACTGAAGCTCTTGGGTGGCCCACAAAGCCTAAAATATTTACTCTCTGGCCCTTTAAGAAAAATCTTGCCCTGGCTTAAAACATTGTTCTTGCCCAGCTGGTATGGCTCAGTGATTGAGTGTCAGCCTATGAACTAGGAGGTCACTGGTTTGATTCCCAGTCAGGGCACATGCCTGGTTGCATGCTTGATCCCTGATAGGGGGGTGTGCAGTTAGCAGCTGATCAGTGATTCTCTCTCATCATTGATGTTTCTATGTTTCTCTCTTCCTCCCTCTCTAAAATCAATAAAAAATATGTGTGTGTGTATGTATATGTGTGTATATATAGAAACACATTGTTTTTTGAGGGATGACAGTGTTAAGTTATCTAGCATGTTAAAAAAGAGTCATATACTTGTGAACTGTAGAAGGTGTATCTCACATATAACAGCTTTATTAAATGATGCTGGACTTTTTCTTTTAACAGAGATATCGAACAAAGCCATACTGTTGTGGCCTCTGTAAATACTCTACAAAAATGCTTACTTCGTTAAAAAATCATTTGCATCGTTACCACGAAGATGAAGTTGACCAAGAGCTGGTGACCTCTTGCCCAAACTGTGTCTTTACCTCTCAGCCCAAAGTGGTGGGACGGCACTTCAAAATGTTTCATGCACCTGTTCGGAAAGTGCAGAGTTATACAGTGAACATCTTAGGTGAGACTAAGTCGTCCAGGAGTGATGTCATCAGTTTTACATGTTTAAAATGTAACTTTACAAACACTTTGTACTACAGCATGAAGAAGCATGTGCTGATAGCCCATTTTCACTACTTAATTAACTCCTACTTTGGTCTACGAACTGAGGAAATGGTTGAGCAATCCAAAACTGATGATCCCCCTTCTACAGGGAAGATGCCACCCTCTGACAAGTATTACTGTAAAAAGTGCAACGCCAATGCCAGCAGTCAGGATGCATTAATGTATCATATTTTGACGTCGGATGTACACAGGGATTTGGAGAATAAGCTTAGGTCCGTGATTTCAGAACATATTAGGAAGACTGGACTTTTGAAGCAAATGCATATCGCTCCCAAACCAGCTGCACACCTGACCATACCACCGAGCAGCAACACTCCGGGTGTCTCTGCCGCATCTTGTTTTCACCTTGCCTTGCCACCAAATAGTCAAAGCCAGACTGCTGTCCATCCAGTTCAGGGCTCAGTCCAGCCCGTGACTGTGGCCTCAGGTGCTTCTGGAAGCCTCACTCATTCTCCGCCTGCCACTGCCCAGTCCCATGTGACTCTCGTCTCCAGTCCCCTGCCTGGGGGTCAGAGCAGCCTCGCTGTGCCACCCTCAGGGCCACAGCCTGTCTTCCTTTCTCACGGAGTCCCACTACATCAGTCAGCAAATCCTCCTGTGTTGCCCTTGAGTCAACCAGTTAGACCTGTCAGTAAGTCTGCTGGAACAGGTATCCTCCCCATGAACCAGACCATCTGCCCAGGGGTTTTACCCCTTAACCAGCCTGTAAGCCGACCAGTTGGTTCTGGGGTTCTCTCAGTAAACAGACCTGTTGGGTCCACTGTCCTTCCTGTCAGTCCCTCTGTCACCCCTGGGGTTCTTCAAGCAGTCGCTCCAGGGGTGATTTCTGTAAATCGGACTGCCCCATCAGGTGTCCTTCCTGCAGGTCAAATGACCCCAGCTGGGGTTATCCCTTCAGGACAAACAGCAACTTCTGGGGTTCTCCCTGCTGGCCAGATGGTCCAATCTGGGGTTCTCCCCATTGGCCAGACAGCTCCGTCAGGGGTTCTCCCCACTGGGTTGACAGTTCCACCACGGGCGCTCCCTCATGGTCAGACGGTCCCCCTGCATGTTCTCCCTGCAGGCCAGGTGGTTCCACCGGGGCTCCTTTCTCCCAACCAAACAGTTTCGTCAAGCATTCTCCCTGGGAACCAGGTTGTGAATTCTGGTGTGCTTCATCTCAGCCAACCAGTCATGTCAGGAGTTCTTCCTATGAGCCAGCCAGTGAGGCCTGGGGTCATGCACCTTAATCAGCCTGTGAATACCAACATTCTACCTGCCAATCAGCCAATTAGACCTGGTGCTTCACAAAACACAGCTTTCCTGACATCAGGCTCCATTCTTAGGCAGCTGATACCTACAGGAAAGCAGGTGAATGGGATTCCCACATATACGCTTGCTCCAGTATCTGTTACTTTGCCTGTGCCACCTGGAGGCGTTGCAGGTGTTGCCCCACCCCAGGTGCCCATCCATCTCCTACCGTCTGGTACAGCTGCACAGATGGCCAGTCCCGTGGCTGGCATGCCCTCTCCCCCAGTGGTGGTGAATGCACCTCCGAATGTATTCGTTCAGCCCTCCTCCTCTGTGGCAGAGGTGAGCCCAGTGCTCAAACAGGCAAAGCAATGGAAAACCTGTCCAGTTTGCAATGAGCTCTTCCCTTCCAATGTATACCAGGTCCATATGGAAGTGGCTCATAAGCACGGCGAGTCCAAATCTGCTGAAAAACTGGAGCCAGAAAAACTGGCTGCATGTGCACCATTTTTAAAGTGGATGAGAGAGAAGACAGTTCGGTGTCTCTCTTGTAAATGCTTAATATCGGAGGAAGAGCTCATGCATCACCTATTGAGGCATGGCCTGGGGTGTCTGTTCTGTCCACGTACTTTCCATGACATTAAAGATCTTTCAGAGCACAGCAGGACCATGCACCTGGGGAAGAAGAAGGTACCTGTGGATTACCGAAACAAAGGTTTCCAACTGGATGTTGATGCCAATGGCAACCTACTGTTTCCCCATCTCGATTTCATTACCATGTTGCCAAAGGAAGAGTTGGGGGAGCGGGAAGTCTACTTGGCAATACTGGCTGGGATACACTCCAAGTCACTCGTACCGGTGTATATTAAAGTGAGGCCTCAGGTGGAGGGTGCACCCAGCAAACAGGTATTGACCTGTCCCTTTTGCTTTGGCACCTTTGCAACAACTGAGGCCTATGAGCTCCATTTGAAGGACAGGCACCACATCACACCAACAGTCCACACAATTTTGAAATCTCCAGCTTTCAAGTGCATTCACTGCTGTGGGGTTTACACTGGAAACATGACCCTGGCGGCTATTGCCATCCACCTACTACGCTGCAGAAGTGCTCCAAAGGACAGCAGCTCAGACCTGCAAGTCCAGCCAAATTTCATTGAGAACAGTGAGCTGCTTGTAGTCAATGGTGAGGTGCTACATGACTCCAGCTTTTCTGTAAAGAGAAAGCTGCCTGATGACCACTTTGGGGCAGAAGACCAGCAGGAAGGGGAGCAACGACCTCTGGCCATAAACACCGATGTACTCCCAGCTCCAGAGAAGGTAACGAATGTCGTTCCTCTTAAAAGACAAAGGAATGAAAGCAGGACGGAGGTACCACTTGTTGTTAATGATGATGCTCTTCAGATTTTAGCATTAAATCCCAAAAAATATGAAGACCGTTCTTATGAAGAAAAAAAGCAGTTTCTTAAAGATTATTTCCACAAGAGACCATATCCTAGTAAAAAGGAAGTAGAGCTGCTGTCCTCACTCTTGTGGGTGTGGAAAATTGATGTGGCTTCATTTTTTGGGAAAAGAAGATATATTTGCATGAAAGCAATAAAAAGTCACAAACCTTCTGTCCTTTTAGGCTTTGATATGTCTGAACTTAAAAATGTTAAACATAGGTTGAACTTTGAGTATGAACCACAAAACTTATAAAAAACTAGGAAATAGTTTTTTAATTGAGATTTAAAAAATGTTATTTTCTTCACTGTGTGTTGAACTAATCAATTTCAGTGGTCTTTATGCTGCTCTTTAGATGTATTTCAGGTGCTCAGCAAGACTTCGTATGAAGAAGTGATAGTTCTTAAAGTTATAATTCTCTGCAGTTGGATTTTGTCACAGTTTTTAGTTTTTTTTCTTCTTGTGCACACCTTGTTTTTTCCAGTAGTGTCATGACTGTATGATAAAAACTGAAATCTACATTTGTTTTTTCATTTAAGGAAATTTCAGCTTATTTTAGATTATTAGTTAACTGCAAATTAAAGCTTTGATCTCCCTCAGCTTTACACATAGCTGCAGATGATGCGGTAAATGTGTAGAGAAGTGAGCACAGACCTTTGTGATGTGTGCAGCTGCTAAGGGTGCATGGCATTCACTAAGCTGATTTATTTTTGTATGATACTTGCTTATTAGATTATAGTTTTCATTTACCCTTTTTAAAGTTTGTCTTAGCCATTTTTTATTATAATTCATAGAAAACAAAATGTTTTTGTTTGTTAAAAAAATATACTGAACCTGAAGTCTGGTATTTTAGCTCATAAGAGTTATATTACAAATAAAGTAATTCTTTTCAGTGTAGACTTCTCCCCTCTTTTTGATATGGTGATGTTATATTTCCATTCAGAGGTAAGACAATAAATCTTTAGTGCCTTTAGAATAAACATTGAAAATACACACACAGACTCTCCTACTAATCTAACTATTCATAAACCAGTGAAAGGGAAGGACCATGTTACTCAGGAATAAAATTTTTACCCCTGAGTGTGGATACTGAAATATAAACAAGTTTTCAGGGACAAGGGGAAATGAGTAGACCAAGAGCTAAGTTTCATGGTTGGGCCATTAATTTTTGACGGTTTCCTATAAGTCAGTGTATTCATACTAGGGAAATGGGTGTTCCATAGCCCAATGTCTGACTAATGGGATGGGTATAGGGAATGAACTCTGTTGTGTTACTATTCTTTGGACAGTTAAACCTTGGGGTGTTTTTTGTTTGTTTATTTGTTTTTTCACATAACAGTATAAACGAACTTAAAGCACCAGAACCAGTAATGGAGACCAACCAGGTTAGACATTAAGTCATATTTATTGCTGGTGACACACAGGAGAGGGACCTTTCCAATGTATTCAGAGGAGCTGACAGTCTCTGGCAAATAAGATAATGTTACTATATGGATTTTAAATATACTACTTGCATGTAATTGCTATAATGTGCATTTTTGGGACAATTGTGAAACTGGTCTGTGATTATTGGTGTACTCTTGAAAATTCAAAAAGAGCTTGTTGAAGTTTATTTTTTTTTTACCTGTTGTTTTCAGAGTGTCTATTTTGAATTAAAATTTGTTATATCACTACAAACAGAACTGTTTAATTCTTGGTACTTGGGCTAATGGTCTAATCACTTAGCAACACTGGCCAGGGTACATCAGCTTTACGTATTTAAAGTCTATTTAGTTAAATGTAGCATACTATTTTAGCTTCTCTGAATTTACCTTTATTTGATGTTATTTTTTAGTAATAAAAACCACATAAGTTCACTTGTTAACAGTGAATAAGTGAGAGGGCCCCAGACAAATCTCAGTGTGACTCCCACAAAGCTACAGGGAGTGCACACCTTCAGTGTCTTCTGTAACATGGACCACAGGGCAAAAATCTTGAGGAAGGCAGTCAGGGACCAGGACAGATGTGAGCAGGCAAGTAAGCACACATGGCCAAAATCTGTTGTAGCGCTAGGCATCTTTAAACCCACCATATTGTTAGTTTGAAAACAAATACTAATACCATCATTCACACAAATGATCTAATTGCACATTTTGAGAGGAAAAAATATATAATGCTTGCTGCTAAATAGTAGCTAAGGTTAGTTTTCCACAACTTTTTAAAGAAGGTGCTCCCCCAACTACTTTATCCCACTCATAAAATAATGAGCGATATGTTTGTTCATTTTTTATGTTTTTGGAGAAAGAGAGAGGAAGGAAGGGAGAGAGAGAAAAAGAGAAGCCTCATATGTGCCCTGACCCGAGATCAAATCTGCAACCCTGGTGTATCAGGGTGATGCTCTAACCTGCTGAGCCACCAAGCCAGGGCTATGATTGTTTATTTTTATTTTTTAAATATTTTTTTTATTGATTTCACAGAGGACGGGAGAGATAGATAGGAACATCAATGACGAGAGAATCATTGATTGGCTGCTTCCTGCATGCCCCACATGGGATAGAGCCTGCAATACAGGCATGTATCCGACTGGGAATTGAATTGTGACTTCCTGGTTCATAGGTTAGTGCTCAACCACTGAACCACCCAGGCAGGGCAATTGTTTATTTTTAAACAACAACAACAACAACAAAAAGTCTTTTTCAGAAGGAAAGCTTTTCCAATAATTTAAAATTTTATTAATATTTAAATTATAAACCAAGTTTAGCAACCATATGAACATGTTTACTGCATAAACTTAGATTGTGTGGTCATACCTTCAAATACAAATTCAAAATTAGTTGTCATGAATATCTACAGAACATAGTTTCTTGCAGTTTATAATCCACAATATGGAAATGTTAATATAATGTTAAATTAATGTAAAAGTAAACAACAATATTGAATAATTTAAAACATTTTTAATTTATTGATTTTAGAGAAACATTTAAATAAGTGGATTGTTGATGCACTTATTTATCCATTCATTGGTTGATTCTTGTATGTGCCCTCACCAGGGAGCAAACCAGCAATCTTGGTGTATCATCATGATGTTCTAACCAACTTAGCTACCCAGCCAGGGTGAAAATTGAGTTAGAATAGCAATAAATAACACTAAGGCTTTACTGGGTTGGATAGTTCTTAAGACAGTTTTCCTGAGAATGCTGGAAGGGGCTTTTAGGCAGGTTTAGAGATAAGGTATTATTACTTGGGAAGTGTCTTTGGTCCTAAAAAGGATGAGTTTCATGCAGTTTGCTGCTGTTTCATGGAAGATGACTTCTGAAAACAATGGAAAATGCATGAGA